>JAQFZG010003622.1:0-13226 GCA_034695465.1 Entomobrya nicoleti | reverse complement strand
AAGTTTAACAAAAAACCATCGCTCAGCACCTCAAGGCTCAAAGGTCAATCTAGCACCAAAGCAGTTGCTCCCTTAAAGTTATTCATGTGTCGAGTCTGTGGGAAAAACAACTTTGTAATGTTTAGTGAGCTAAGAGTTCATCGACTCAGGGTTCATAAAAATATTCCTTATGACAGTGAGAAGGAGAAGCCATTCGCTTGTGGGATTTGTGGAAAGCCTCATTTTTTGAGGGAGGGGGCCATAATTTGTACATTGTTGGCGCATGAGCCTGCTCATTTGAGAAAACAAATGTTTAAAGTGAGATGTCCAGAGTGTCCAGAGGACGAAGTCTTTGGGTTTCATAATGTGTTGGCTTTGAGGAGTCATTGGAGTAGGGAACATGGAGATAAACAGTTACCTGCAAAATTTAGACAAGGGATGTACGATGATGGGAAGGAGTTGAAAAATGAGCTACCTTCTTGTAGGATTGATAAGGCTAAAAGCGCAGCCGTTAGGTTGAATGGTCCTAATTCTGAACAAATCAAGAGTGAAGGAGAACCACTGTATGTTGATTTGGGTTTGTTTGAAGTTCCGCCGGAAGAGGAACGATTTTTGAAAAAGATGACACGCGAACCAAAAGTGCGCATTAGAAAATATGAACAATGTTTTTGTACAATTTGTGGTTTAAAGTTATCTAGTTCGAATCTAAGAAGGCACGTTAAAGTTGTACATGATCCTAATAGAAAGGAAAGGATTAGAAAGGTTAATAAGTGTAAAGTGTGTGGAAAGGAGTTTATAAAGTTGAAGGTGTTACGTAGGCATGAGAAGAATGTGCACGTGAATGAACTCGTCAAAAGAAAAGTTGGACGACCAAAGATGATTACATCAATGGAAGGAATGAATGCGGAAAGTGAAAATTGGACAGGAAAGGAAAGAAATGGGGATATCAACGGATTTGGAAGGGGACCAAGTTCGGTGAATATTAAGGACCATGACGGACTTCGAACCATTCTAAATTTTCAAACTGTGACGGTTAATTTAAGAAGGATTAACTTGGCAACAATTTAATTATTTTTTCTAAAATATGTAAAATTGAGAATGTAACTTGTTTAACAACCGAATTCAAGGTTTTTGTAATTATTCAGTGTATATAATGGAGTATCATAAGTCGCTTTCGAAGTTAAGTCATTTGAAGTCGTTAAGCTTTACATAAATCAAATAAAAGCTCTGATGATGTCTGACAAAAAAATATATCATGCATTCAAGAAGTTTGTTTTGGTTTGTTCAACGTTCATCACATCTATCAATATATTATCCATGCAAAGTCGTCTGACCCTTATACCAAAACAAACACTCAGAGCAACCATTATATCAGCTGCTTTGTTTATCATCACCGAAAACTTGATCCGTCAATTTATTCAATTGTTTTTTTCTATACATTTTATTTTAAACTTAAAAGCAAATTATTATTTAGATTCTTGTGCAAACTTGTAAAATAATGTTAGTCAAGCAAGAATGCGAGTTGAATAGTTTGTCTGTGCATCAAATGATGCTTTTAAAGAGAAATCTTTTAAAATTGAGCAAGATGACCAGTCGACCAGTGATATTGATATTAAATTCGAATACCCTTATCAATCAGTACAAATTTCACTAGAAGTTCAAGAAGATAGCATACAACATCAAGATAACCTTGTGGCAACAAAGGATCCACTAGAGTGTAAGCTTATCTATCTTTAAAATTATATATTTATAAGAAACATGACAGGTCTCAAATGCAAAAAGTTTATAATGGTTTATTTAAATATTCATATAGTGAACCAAGATGATAACTATGGTGACCCAAACTCCACAGAAGACCAGTTCACCACTAAACCATCCTCTATTAAAGCTTCCGTCGTGTTAACTTCCAAGAAATTAAAGAAAATCAGTCCCGCAATCTGTACAAAATGCAATACTGGTTTCCCCTCTCCCTTCCTATTCGAACATCACATGATCCGACCGATCCAAGTTCACAAAGATGACCGACCCTATCCCTGTCAGCACCAGTCAGGGAACATCATTCAACTAGTGGCGTTAGAAATCCGAATGTCAACCGAAAACCAAAGGAGATCCATCTCTGTCCCCATTGCGATCTGACTTTTGAGATGAGATGTCTTCTAAAACGACACATGCTTGTTCATACAAGTCAGTAAATTATAACTAACAAACTTAAAAACAATGTTTCATTTTTATTTACCCTCATTTATAGTCATAAAATTTCTTTATATATATTTTTTTGGATTCAGAGGACCTTCCGTTTTCCTGTTCAATCTGGAAACAGCGATTTCCCCGAAATTAGTCTTTACAAACTCACATCAAAAGTGTTCATCAAACCAGTAGCACCCCCACCGGAATAGCTCGAATGCGTCCAAAATACCAAGCCAGCCAACCATGTACATGTAGCATCTGTGGAAAAGTATATCCTGTTCCAAGTCAGCTATCAAGACACATGCGAATGCATACAGGAGAAAAACCATTTCCTTGCCAGTCATGCGATCACAAGTTTGGAACCCTCGGCGGACTCCATTCCCACACAAAACGCAGTCACTTCAAAGACAAACTTGGTTCCAATCCCTTAAAGTTATTCAAGTGTAGAGTTTGTGGGAAGAATGATTTTGTGGTGTTTGGTGGCCTTCGAAATCATCGACTCAAGGTCCACAAAAGCATCCCGTATGAAAGTGAGAAGGAGAAGCCGTTTGTTTGTGGGATTTGTGGAAAGCCTCATTTTTTAAGGGAGGGGGCCTTAATTTGTGCGTTGTTGGCTCATGATCCTGAGCCACTGAGAAATGACATGTTTAAAGTTAAATGTCCGGAATGCCCGGAGGAGGAAGTATTTGGGTTTCATAATGTGTTGGCTTTGAGGTGACATTGGGGCAAGTTTGCCAGGTGGCAATAAACAATTGCCCAGAAAATTTAGACGAGGGATTTACTATGGGATGAAGTTGAAAGATGGGCTGCCTTCTTGTAGGATTGATAAGGCTAAAAGCCAAGTCATTAGGATGAATGGTCCCGATCCTGACGAAGTCAAGAGTGAAGGACCACTGTATATTGACTTGGGTTTGTTTGAGGTTCCAGAGAAAGAACAATTTTTTATGAGGACAAAACACACAGTCAAAGAATCGAATGAAGCTCATTATTGTACAATTTGTGGTTTAAAGTTGTCGAGTAGCTCTGTTTTAGAAAGACATGTCAAAGTTGTACATGATCCTAATAGAACGAACAAAAGTAGGGAGTTATTTGTTTGTAAAATTTATGAAAAGGGATTTAGGGTTGTGAGTTTGTTACTGCAGCATGAAAGAAAGATTCACTTAAATAAATCAGTAAAATTTGAGCGACTAGAGATGACTTTAATGGAAGGAAAGAATAATACTAATAATGGGATAGAAGAAACAAATGGAGATGATAATGTATTTGGAATTGGATTACGTTCGGTGAATATTAAGGACCAGGGAGCACTTCAAGTCATTCTAAACTTTCAAAGTGTAACAGTTAAATTGAGAAGGATTATATTTTAGCCATTAATCAATAAAAATTTGTGCACAAATTTGTATTGTCATTTATTACAATAAAATATTTTTTTGTAATGAGAGTAGTGTCTATCACGCATGCAAGGCAAAAAAGATGTTTTGTCCACCGTTCACCACATACCCATTGATATCATCTACGGCATAGTCATCTGAATAATATAGTAAGCCACACTCTCAAAAAAAAACCATCAGCTGCTTTTTGTGGATCATCACTGGAAACTTGATCTGTCCATTTATTCATGCGTTTATTTTTTGAGAGACTTAAAAATAACATATTGTTTTAGTAGTTAGCAAATTTATAGTAATGTCAGTCAAGCAAGAGTACGATTTGGATAGTTTATGTGGGTCGCATTACGCAACGGAAGATACATCTTTTGAAACTGAGCAAGATGATCACTCGACTGATATTGATATTAAATTCGAATACCCTTATCAGTCCGTACAGTTCTCATTTCCAGATCAAAAGCAAGAGGAGGACAACTTGGTACGAAGTACGAATCCTCTAAACTGTAAGCTAATTAATCATCAATGTATTTTAAATTTGTATAAAAAAACCATGTGCACATTTTATAAAAAAAAATCTGAAAATTTTAGTGGGTGACGACAATAAATCATTTTCCGAACCAAAATCTTCTTCTCTCCGTCCATCCTTTCTTTCGTCAACCATCTGTCACAATTTGATCAATGCTCACGTTGAAAGTCTGGGTTTCGAAAGTGTTGCCAATGACCATGCCAAATATTGTGTCAATTCGAATGGGCGTTTTATGTATATCAACTCAAGCGAGTTCGGAGTGAACCGAGGGAGAACGAAAGTAGGGCAAATATTTTACCCAGACAAGAAACACTGGAACGAGCTGAAAACATATGCAAATATTTCGGATGTGATTTTTATTCCGGTTACTTATAGACCTTGTCATGCATGGTCTGTAAATGGGAGGAAACGAAATGTGGAAGCAAAGTCGAATATCAAAAACTGGAGGGAACATATTGGTTTATTAGTAAGAAGAGAAGATAAATGGGAATATTATGATGGCGAGTCTTATAAAGGCGTTACTTTCCGTAAACACTATGCTTATCGGGCAGTTACTACTTCAATAAGGAGAAAAGTTGACCAAGTTTTAAATCAGAAATCAACAAGTATAAATGCTTATAAATTTTCTCAAAAAGCTGGGTAAGTAGAATTGAATTTCAAAATAAAGTATGTGCATACAAATTAATTTAGGTAATTTTTTTAAATTACAATTTATAATTTGTTTTGATTTTCTTGACAGTAAACAGGATCCGTGTACAGCACACGTTTTATTTGTGTTGGAAGCAATGGTTAAAAATCTGGATATTAATCCTTATACATCAGAAACCGGCATATCAAGATATTTGGATAAGGTGTGTAATGTGTTGGAAGAGAAAGGATACAACGAAACGTGGGATCATGAGTCTTAAAGGGTCATTTAAGGATCCAAATATTTTAGGAAAAAGTAACAGTCCCAAATAAATAAACAAGTCGAAAATTTGTATTGTTAATATTTTATATTCTGTTTTATTTTATGTTTCATATTAGTGAAAGAATGTAATCATTTATATAAACATACAATTAAGCCAACGATGTAAATTCGAAAACTATTATTTAGTGTGAATATTGCATAACGACGAGAACGTGGTGAAATATAATATGAATCAAATCATGATATTTATAAATGCGAATCTATCTAAACTTATTCCAAATTGTTGCCAAATTTCCATGTAGTTTTGATATGTAAGAATGTTCTGGCATAGTATTTAGTTATTAGACGATACATTAAGTTGAAAATACTGAATCGATTAGGGTGATCAAATTGGAAAAAGTTTCATGAAAAATACGTATACAGTGTGAAGCATTATGATCCAATGAAGAAGTGCAGTTAGAGATCAAAAATTAATTTGTAAACGGAAAATTTTTGGTTAAATAATTGACAAGATGGGAATGCTTATGGAACAGGATAGGAAAGGGCATGCCAAAAAATTATAACGGAGGAACTTTGATTAACCAAAGAAGATATCATTGTCAACTGAATATGTGGGTCAGGACAATATGCAATTTGTGATGATACTGCTATAGAGTTACACTTATATACATATTTTGTATGCTTATGTTTTTTCATTCAAGTTATCAAGTAATAAAAAAATCTAAAGAATCTTTTAAGCATATTCTGGTCAAAATCCAATTGAAATTATTCACTGGAACATTCTTGTACTTGTGGAATTGCATATACAAGAGCTCTACATAGTCACATATATCTCGTTAAATTGTAATCGTCAATTCTACATTTTGTTAATTTTAGGAATTTGGCCAGTAGCTAAAATGGACTACATTGCAAGATTCCAACGTGACATTCATATTTAAAGACATTTTTAGGTATATATATTTTCGGAATATTGTATTCAATTTAAAATGAATTTTAGAGCATTATTATGAGTTGTGTTAGATGAATATTCTGGCTTAAATACTATTTTAGATGTATAGCCATACATCTCATACATATATCAACTTAATTGCGTGGTTAGGTAAGTTGCTTTTTTCGATCAGAAAGAAAAACTTATCTATCAGTTCACTGTTTTAATTACAATTGAAGTTACTTCTACTTTTGAGTATCTAATTGGAACAGAAAAATTCCATAGATAAGCGCTAATCGTAAGATGCAAATTATTCTTACGACGCATATGCATATTAAACC
The DNA here is from genome assembly GCA_034695465.1 of Entomobrya nicoleti. Taxonomy (NCBI): domain Eukaryota; kingdom Metazoa; phylum Arthropoda; class Collembola; order Entomobryomorpha; family Entomobryidae; genus Entomobrya; species Entomobrya nicoleti. The sequence goes on along the minus strand of JAQFZG010003622.1, from coordinate 6,970 downwards.
TGTTGGCATACGATAATCAACGTATTAATCGAATAAAAGATTCTTAAATTATTTAGTATATCTAAATGTTTATCAATTATGCCGTAGTTGACTTTTTAAGACAAATTATGCATGCTTCTGACTAAAAACTCATGATCAGTATGGATCCTTCACCTAAACGTAAAAGCTCTGCAAGACCGTATTATAAATCATGAAAACTACGATGAAAAAGCTGCAGTTTGTTTAGGTTGGTACACCGTTCACCATATCTACCAATATCATCTACTTCATATTCACCTGACATCATGTAGCAAACAACACGCACAAAAACCATCAGCTGCTTTTTCGATCATTATCAAAATCTTGATACTGTTTCGTTTTTCATACATTTTTTTGTAATAAAAACTTACAAATAAACTAACACTCAGATTTTAGCAAATGTATTACAATGTCAGTCAAGCAAGAAAACGATTTGGCCAGTTTTTGTGCATCAAGTGATACTTGTGAATACAAGACTTTTAAAATCGAGCAAGATGATCACTCGACAGATATTGACATTAAATTCGAATATCCTTATCAATCTCTCCAGTTTATATTACCAGTTGAAGAGGATGAGAAGCAAGAGCTAGATAACCAGGTGTACAGTAAAGACCCACTAACGTGTAAGCTAACTAATCATATCATTATTTTTTATACGTTTTAAATGATGGTTACCTAATAAAAAAAAATCTGAAAATTTTAGTGGGTGACGACAATAAACCATTTTCCGAATCAAAGCTTTGTCCTCTCCGTCAGTCCTTTCTTTCGACAACCATCCGTCACAATTTGATCAATGGATACGTTGAAAGTCTAGGATTCGAAAGTATTGCGAATGATCATGCTAAATATTATGTCAATTCGAATGGGCGTTTTATGTATATTAATTCCAGCGAATTTGGAATGAACCGAGGGAAAACAAAAGTTGGGCAAGTTTTTTACCCCGACAAGAATCATTGGAATGAGCTGAGAAAATTTGCAGCTATTTCGGATGTGATTTTTATTCCAGTTACCTATAAACCTTGTCATGCGTTTAGTGTAAATGGCAAGAAAAGAAAAGGAGAAGCCAAATCAAACATCAAAAACTGGAGGGAGCATAGTGGTTTATTAGTAGGAAAGGGAGGTAAATGGGAATATTATGACGGTCAGTTTTATACGGGTGCTTCGATATATAAACATTATGCTTATCAGGCTGTTACCACTACGTTAAGGAAAAAAGTTTACGAAATTTTAAATCGGAAATCAGTTGGTATAAGGGCTCATAAATTTTCAAAAATTGCTGAGTAAGTTATTGAATGTGTATATGTTAAAATTTACTCAAATAAATTTAAATTTAAAAAACTCATAGTTTGTTTATTTTTCTTAACAGTAAACAAGATCCATGTGTAGCCATCGTTTTATATGTGTTAGAGGCAATGGTTAAAAATGAGGATGTTGATCCTTATTCATCAGGAACAAGCATTTCGAAATATTTGGATAAAGTGTGCCTTGTGTTGGAACAAAAAGGATACAATAGATGAACCATAATTTGTCAATCAAAAAAGTGATTTTTTTAGAGGAAAATTTATTTAGTCACAAGAAAACGTAAATAGGTCGAAATTTTATTTTGCGTGTGTGTAAAATAATATAAGTATTTATACATGTAATTAAGCAAAACACGAAGTTCGAAATATATTTAATTTTTACATCCAATTAAAAATCTAATAAAAATGGCAATACTAAAGATGTAATGTTTATGCATTTGAACGTATTTGTATTGTAAAATTGTGTAAAGAGCACATTTACACAATTGTCAAATTTATTTGCTATTAGTTGAACTGTAGTAGTCAAATGCGCATATTGTTTTTTTTAATTCACCACTAGCTCTAAAATATTACACTGCAAAAATATGACGTGTCATTCAAAATCACCGACATTTAGTCATATATTTTTTGAACATACATAAGTGTTTTTCAGTTGTCTCACTATTAGAGCATTTTTATGAATTATGTTAGATTAGATGAATGTGCAAGGCAAGCTAAAAAGCAAGCATCAAATAACACTCATCATACATGGTGTACAACCACAAGTTTGTTTTGGTTCGTTCATTGGTGCTATTTATCTATCAATAACATGCATAGTCATACTACTCATATTGAAAGTAAAACTCAGGATACACTCAGCTGCTAATTTCTATCAACAAGGAACAATATCATCTGTCAAATAAATGTTTTGTTTTTTAAATATATTTTAAATCGAAAAATAAATAAGTCGGTATTTAGCAAAAAAATATAGTAATGTCAGTCAAGAAAGAATATGACTTCGATAATTTTAGTTTGTGTGCGCCTGATGCCGAGGAAACGAAATCTTTTGAAATTGAGCAAAACGAAAGGAATTCCTGTGATATTGATATTAAATTAGAGTTTCCTTATCAATCACTACAGTTTTCATCGAACGTTCAAGAGGATGATAAACAACAGCATGACAATCACATGGTTGATACTAAGGATCCTCTGGAATGTAAGCTTATTAAACCAAATATATATATAATAAACTTCGAAAGTCGATTTAAAAAATTTGCATTTGTTTTTAACCAAAAAATAGTGCACGACGATGTCGATAATAACAGCCAAATAATCTCAAAAGATATCAAGTCTACCACGAAGCCATCTTATCTCTGGGCTCCTGTTTCAACTCCCAAAAAACTAAAGAAACTCAAAACCGCCATCTGTACAAAATGTAATATCGGCTTCCCCTCTACCTTCCTTTTCGAACAGCACATGATCCAGATTCACCAAGATGATTGCCCCTATCCCTGTAAACACTGTGGTAAGCCATTTGCCACTCCCGACCAACAAAAAACGCACGAAACTATCCACGATCCCAAAAGATTCCAAGGTGAACCCCAATTTTCATGTGACATTTGCGGTAGATCATATCACCTTAAAAGAAGCTTGGCAGGTCACAAGCTAAGAACCCACGCAGGATACAAACCACCCAAAAGACCTCATACTGCACCAATCAAGGAACATCATTCGACCAGTGGTTCGAAAAATCCTAACGGTTACCGGAAACCAAAGGAAATCCATCCTTGTCCACATTGCGATCTAACTTTTAAGATAAAGACGGAACTTAAGAGACACAGTATTGTTCACAGTAAGCTCAACTCTAATTTAAAATAAACTGGTCAAGTTATAAATTACGCACAGGGATTAAATGCTCTTACTTAATTTTTTTTAACAGAGGAACGCACATTTTCCTGTCCCATCTGCCAACAGCCATTTGCTGTTGAAACGGTGATGAAAACTCACATCAAAAATATACACGAAAACAGAACCAACCTTACTTCGAGACCTACGTTGCGTCCAAAGTGGCAAGCCAAACAACCTTGTCCTTGTACAATCTGCGGAAAAATTTACCCCATTCCAAGTCAACTAAAAAGACACATGTTACTTCATAACGGAGGAAAACCAATTTCTTGCAATAAATGTGATGCGAAATTTCGAACACTTGGAGAACTCAATTCCCACAATACTCGAAAACACCTGAAGGACCAACTTCGTTCAAATCCCTTAAAATTGTACAAGTGTCGAGTTTGTGGAAGGAATGACTTTATTTTGTTTGGTGTACTGGAACAGCATCGACGACGTCATCATAAAAACATTCCTTATGATAGTGAGAAAGAGAAGCCGTTTGCTTGTGGGATTTGTGGAAAGCCTCATTTTTTGAGGGAGGGGGCAATTATCTGTGCTTTGCTGAGTCATGATTCCAGTAGACTTAGGAAACAAATGTTTAAAGTGAAATGTCCAGAGTGTCCGGATGAGGAAATTTTTAGGTTTCATAATGTACCGGCGCTGAGAAGACATTGGGATAAGGAACATGGAGATAAAAAATTACCTGCGAAATTTAGACAAGGAATGTACGATGGGATCAAATTAAAGGATGAGCTGCCTTATTGTACGTTTGATAAGAAGAAACGAGAGGATAAAAGAATGAATGGTGTGGATTTGAAACAAGTTGAAAGAGAAGGTGCGATGTATAGGGAATTGGATTTGTTGGAGATTCCGGAAGAAGAGAGATTTTTTAAGAGAAAAATAATAAAAAGGGAGGTGGAAAATAGGGAACATTTTTGTGGAATTTGTGGGTTGAAAGTGTCAAGTGAATCGGTTTTAAAAAGACATTTGAACGCTGTACATAAATTGAGTGTTGTGAATATCATAAGAAAAAAGGCAGTTCAAGCCATTCTTAACTATCAAACTATAACGGTTAATTTAACAAGAATCGAACAGGAGTAATAAAATGTTAAATGGTAAAAATTCTATAAATGTTTTGTTTCGTTATTTATCGTTTAGGACGAACTTTAGACAATTTTTATCAAGTATCGAATTAACTCTTTTTTAAAGAGTGAAGATGATTTTGTAAGTTCAGTAAAGCAATAATATTGGAAAATAATTCCAGTGCATACAGAACAGACAGACTAATAAAAAGGATGGAAAGTAAAGGTGGTTTAAAAAAAATAAGATAACTTGAATGACTTAACTTGTGGAAATTTTAGAGACAAAGGTGTAATTAAATATATTCTTAATTATCACAGTGTAACTGATCACTCATTAACAATTCAACACATTTTTTATCATAGTTATATAATTTAGCAAAGAAAACGACTTAAAAAGATGTGCTGATATTGACTTCCTCAACATTATTGATGTAATGTAAAACCTGTCATTGAAGAATACTTTACATTTTCTCAAGTTCAAAAAAATACATGTAAAAAATTTAATATAAATGTACCCAAAATAATTAAACAAAGTTGTATTTTTTTATGAAAACGTAAAAAGGTAGCACCCTACATATATTCTTTATGCAAGTGAGGTGGACAAAGAGGAAGGCATTTTTATTGCATTTTAGCTACATGCTACACAACCTTGTGTTATAGTTTTTGTGTGATAGATAGTGGCAAAGATAGAAATTGCGTGGGCGGTGGCGCGTAAATGAGTAAATTTGCAGACTGTACATTTTTTTTACATTCTTTGTTTATTTTTATGTAAGCACTTTCCTGACAGCAGTATTAACATATAAATATGCACATTGCTCATGAAATATTAGCTTGGTGTTATTATTCATCATACTTGCTCATCTCTCCTGTCTCTTGCACTATGTGCATCATTAATTCTTCGTGATTATAATTTAATTAGTACCTTTTGTTGACTCAGAAGATAATCATCGTCAGTCGAGTCATCACAGAATTTTTTGTCTAATTTTTTGTCTAATTTTTTGTTTAATAAATTATAATTATTGCATTTTGCACTGTTGATTTTTACAGTGAAGTGGATACATGGGTTATTTTTTGGAGTAAAAGAATTTAGAAAAAACATGTTACTTAATTACCCAAGAGGTTTAGCAATATTTTGCTTAACGTTTTCCCTAATTGGTAATAAATTCGTGGGGGCACAACTAGCACAATGGATAAACCCTTATCTTCCTGAACCAAAATCGGAGGCTGCATCTGAAACAGGTCTAGTGTATTATCAACGAGAAGTATTGAACTCCTCTGATTCCGGTTTGTTTGGTGTTTTGGAGTGGGCACTAGACAGGAATTCGTCTTCGGTAACTTTTGCATTAACAACAAGTTCGGTTGCCAGTACTGGAGGAAATGTGGTGGTGGTGGGGCTGTCTAAGACGGGAAATGTAACAGGAGCGGACTTGGTTGCGTTGGCAACTGGACAAGAGCCATATAGCCTTGTAGACATGCATGGCTTGGATGACAATACAATTGAAAGGGATATCCAACAAAATTGGAGACTTGATGGGGTCACAAGGTCATCACCTAATGGGGAGAGTGTTACGATACAGTTTACAAGGCAATTGGATACATGTGATAATCAACAGGACATTACAATCAACGTAATTAAAATAATTATAAAAATTAATTGATTAAATTATTTTTGAAAATAGTGAATTTTTTTTATTCATTTTTTGTAGAATGACATGCTTAACATAATTTGGGGGTATGGAACACCCACAGGAGTCCAAGCTATTTTAACCTTCACTCCGCAAGGTAGTGTAAGAGCTTATATTGCCGATCCCCAAAAATCCCGACCCAATCCCGTCCAAACTTGGCAAGTTAGAAGAACATTTCAACTGCCAGCTGGAAGACATACAAGCTATTGGTGTAATATCAGAAAAGGACCCACCCTTTCCACAAGACATCATATTATTGGAGTACCTTGAGATTTTTTTTTGTCTAACTCTTAATTTCGTTTAAAAAAATTATACATAAATTTTAATTGTATTTTTAGTACGTTCCATACTTTTCGAACGCCACTTCCGAACGCCACGTCCACCACCAACTGGTCTACCGCTGCGTTTCCCCTCCAGGTGTAGATCCAGCCTTAATCTTTGACCGCTTTGTTTCCCATCCGGGTGAAGAATGCTATCTCGAACTACCCCATCAACTTCCCACCCATCTCTGTACTGAAATCGTTCACACTTGGGGCGTCGGAGGAAAACCATTTAATTTCCCAGAAAACGTAGGAATCTCTCTCGGCGAAACACCAAATGAATACTTCTTGTTCGAAAGTCACTACGATAATCCTCAAATGCTCGGAAATGTGACGGTCGAAAACGGTGTAGATTTTCTGTACTCTCCGGAAATCCGACCTATAGACGGCGGGATAATATTTGTAGGATCTGGTGTTCTAGGACTTTACATGGTGCCTCCAAACAGTGCCAACTTCACAATGGGTGGTCTTTGTAGCGCGGAATGTACAACAAGAATGTTAGCTGGTATAAGTGGCGGGGGAACGAGTATCTTAGCAACTATGTTACATGCTCATATGTCAACTGAGCAGATTCGTATGCGACATTATAGAAACGGGGAAGAGTTGCCCTGGATACAGAGCGATGAGAATTATGACTTTAGTTATCAGCAGATAAGGCATTTACATGAGCCAGTTAAGGTGTTACCTGGAGACCA
>JAQFZG010003621.1:0-13228 GCA_034695465.1 Entomobrya nicoleti | reverse complement strand
ACTGACTGACTGGATAGAATCGGAATTGAATTAAACTGTTTACGATTCTTAACGGAAACAGCTCGTTTCATTTTTCGCGAAGGACATGTATTATAAAGTTTGGAAAGAAAGTTTACTCAAGTCTGCACATCAGAATATTAAAGATGCACACCATTTTTTACGACTGAAAACACCAAAAATTTAACGATTTAAGAAAAGTATTCTTGCCTGACTTGAAGCTTGAAACTTTCTGCGATTCCACCGTCATGGAAATCGATCGCTTTGATGATTTGTATGCCTAACTCACTAATTCTTATGTTCAGGTAATTTATGTATATGTATTTCATTTCCAAGGTGTACCAATTAACTCCAAAACATCTGCTAAAATTGTCGATAACATCAATTTACGTTAAAAAATATTATTTGTTTGATTTTTACCTTTTTTATACATAAGTAGTATTAATTTCTACTGATATTTTTAACCTTGTCCATTACCACTGAGTTTCCAGCCAAAAGAGGTTAGTTTTTACGTTCTTATTATGGTAGAGCGAAAACACATGTAATTTCAGCAAATTATTGTTACTGCTCAGGATGAAAACAAGGTCATTTCAATTCGGGAAAAATATTTAAGTAGATCTTCTTTATGGCTTAATGGCTTATGACTATGACTGACCATGACCGTATCATTTTATTTTTCATCTTAGGTATGCTGACTAATAAAATGGTGCGTGCTACGCGTCAAATACATGGCAATAAAAAATCCGGCTTTCAGTTTCAAGTGCGTATTTTTTTGTACAACAATACAACACAACACGCCAATTTATATGCACTTATTTTGTGTAACTATGTAACAGAGAATATATAATGTTGTGAAATGATGTTCACACAAAAATTCGACTTCAAATTCTTTCGAAACTTGTAATGAAAAACCAAGAGCCATCCATGCACGTGTCAATTATTTACCAACGTCATACATCAAAGCGATTTCAATTAATTTTTTGAGTGTTCTGTCCCCTATACACAGAGACTACTGTAAAAGCAAAAATGTAGATGTTATGCCATGCATTAAAACCATAACCTTGATAAAAAGATGAATTTATTATAAGAAAATTTTACTGCAAATTTTTACGTAATTGATAATTACCTATTTACCTATGCACTTCTTTTTGGTACGGCAATGTACTTTGACTACTTTGTTCTGTCACCATTTTTTGCATCGACGCTAAAAAGGTTTTGAGTGCTACTTGCTGAAATACATGGTTGAACAAAAATATGCCTATGTGGGGCATTATGATACATTGAAGAATTCATATCACATCACACAATTTTCTATGATTTTCTGGCGGTGCGAAAGTCAAAAAACTTGTTTGTCATGAAATGTAAGACTTGGGTTTGTTTGGGAATCAGTCAGTCATCCTCATATCCAAATCATTGAACTTACAGCATAAAAAGCCGGATGAAAGACTTACAACTAACTAATTTTTCAGTGAATTAAGAAAAGTAAGTAAACTAGTGTTATTTGAGTTAAGTGTTAAATGATATTACTAGCTTATCTGTTACAATTTAAGTAGTGCCGTTTACATTTTAATTAAATTGATTGCATTCATATCTCTGCTGCACCACTTTTTGTTGTCATAGTCAAAAGAAATATGAAAAGACTAAAATTAAAGAAAGTATTAAGCGTAAAGCGTAATTACTGGTGAAGGGACGACAAACGAGGCCCGTTAAATGTTGCCCAGTCAGTTTTTTCAGTAAAAGTTGTGATTTTCACTTTCTTTATTTTTATTTTCAGGTTTAACTTACACCAACTCTCGCTTGCAAGATGGCATCAGCCTCTGAACGCTACAGTTTTTCCCTTACAACCTTTAGTCCATCTGGAAAACTGGTACAGATTGAATATGCATTGGCGGCCGTTGCATCAGGTGCTCCAACAGTTGGAATAAAAGCTAGCAATGGCGTTGTTCTTGCGACTGAGAAAAAGCACAAATCCCATTTGTACGATGGAACCAGTGTTTGGAAAATCGAAACCATTAATGATTACATTGGAATGTGCTACTCTGGAATGGGACCGGATTATCGTCTACTCGTGAAGCAAGCCAGGAAAGCCGCCCAGAGTTATCAACTTATGTACGGTGAGAGGATTCCAACTGTCCAGCTTGTCCAACAAGTGGCGGCTGTTATGCAGGAGTATACTCAATCCGGTGGTGTGCGTCCATTTGGCGTCTCATTGCTTATTTGTGGATGGGACGAGGGGAAGCCTTTCCTCTTCCAGTGTGATCCCTCAGGCGCTTATTTCCCCTGGAAGGCGACTGCAATGGGCAAAAGCTTTATTAGTGGGAAAACTTTCTTAGAAAAACGGTATGTATTTTCTTGACCAGACCAGGTCAATTTTATTAGTTTTTCCATCTCCTAACTGAACTGTATGGAGTTCTTTCACAATCTTAAATTATATATGATTGATAATAGTTTAAACATATGAAGGTAATTTAGTAATTTCTCAACAATGGACTATTATTTTGTTTTGTTGCAGGTATAAGAACGATATTGAATTGGAGGATGCGATTCACACTGCGATATTAGCTTTGAAAGAAAGCTTTGAGGGCCAGATGACACCTGAAAACATTGAGCTTGGAATAGTAACCACAGATGGTTTCCGTCGACTCAACGTTGCTGAAGTCAAGGATTACCTTGCTAATATTGTATAAAATGTACCATCAGTTAAATATTTGTAATTTGTTTCGTTCTTTAAATTGTATTGAAAATCATTTTTCACGGTAGCATTAATTACTATTTACATTCTCAAATGTGTTTCTTTTCATTGTCAGCAAAATAAGTTGTAAATCATTTGGTGGAAGTGTACTTGGGAGTTTTAATAAATTTCAAAGGATAAATGAATTCAGTTTTTATTTGTAATTTTTAATTTTGTAGTTATAATATATTCTATGAACTAGAATTGTAAGTTCTATGTTGTATCATCTCATCGTGAAATTCCAATTTTCGTTTGTGTATGAAGCTGGAAGTAGACGAGCCATAAAAATATCAAAATGAATGGACGCGTACAATAGCCTTTGTAAAAGGCATATATGTGTGATCGCCCCAGTACTGGTGAAAGTTTAGGATTCCTATGTTTTTAAACTATTTATCATAATGTTCAGCGAGTTAATAGCAGCATATTTTTGACATGAAAAGCAGTAATCAGTTCAGGAAAGCTTAATATCACTCACTGCTCTGCCTTTATGTTGCCTTCTACATATCTGCAACCAAAGCGGTACCACTCTGATTTACGCTTTGGCATTGATATTGGAAAAAATGGTTACAAGTTCCATCAGATGATCAAAAGTGAGTTTTACACTACTGCATAATCCTTGTTCATATCATAACTCTTGATACGACTTCATGTCCAGTCCATGTATCATCATAATCATATCCATCTGTTGGGACGCTTGCCTTTCATGAACTGTCTATATTTTATGCATACCAAAGATTTGCCCGTAAGCTAAGCTCAAGGCAAGCTAATCATAATTGTTCTGTAATAATAATGATTAACACAAGTTGTTGTCCTACGCCTATCCTACAGAAACGCGCACTATCAACTTCAAGATAAGCACGGATCATTGTACTAGGTAGAATCCTCAAAAATTATACAAGCTACCGCATACCGCATTCTCAATTGCATCCTGTTCCCGTATAAATAAAGGTTTTGGTTTGGTAGTACTAAAAACTAAAATATATTGCCCTATTTCTAGTGTATTATGAAGGGATCCTTTATAATATGGAGTGCATTAACTGCTCCAATATTTTTCAGTTGTGTGACCATTTCCCTATTTGCAGAATTGACTGCTGGTGACAAGCTATCCAAATTTAACGCAAAACCATACAAAATTATAGACCTGATTTTAAGGAAACCTGATCTGGACGAAGATCGTATGATGTCCATGGACTCTCAAGAGGAAAACGAAATATCAGACTTAAATATTAAAATTCTACGCCTACGCGATATTGCTACGCCTGCAAAAGTTAAAAATGATTCCTGGCCAATTGTAATTAACACGTGGGCTTTTACCGATGGAACTAAATCTGGTAAAAAAAGATACTTTGCATTCAATAATTTTTGCATTTTGCTTGAGACTTTAAGCCAATTATTTTATAACTAGCTTGGGATGTCCTTGCAATGGGAAGAAGTGCGCTGGACGCCGTAGAACAGGGTTGTTCAACGTGTCAAGCATTACAATGCGATGGAACCGTTGGGTTTGGGGGAAGCCCTGATGAAAATGGTGAAACAACGTTGGATGCCATGATAATGGATGGTGAGACGCATGCAGTTGGCGCTGTGGGGTGTCTTCGTAGGGTGAAAAATGCAATTGGAGTAGCTAGAAAGGTTTTAGAGCATACTGGTCACACTCTTCTCGTTGGAGAGCTTGCAACTAGTTTTGCTATAAAAATGGGGTTTCCGGAAGAAAATCTTAGTACAGAATTTTCTCAAAAAATGCATGATGACTGGAAAGAGGAAAAATGTCAGCCAAATTTTTGGCGAAATGTTAGACCAGATCCAACAACCAGTTGTGGTCCATACGGTCCTACATCCTTACCTGCTTCAAGCAGTGGAAGTGGAGCACGTCCAAAAATTGACCGTTTCAATCATGACACTATTAGTATGGTTGCAATTGACAGTGATGGTCGTATTGCTTCTGGAACTTCATCTAATGGCGCCAGACACAAAATTCCAGGGTATGTTTTTAGATTATGGTTTGTAATTAAATAAAGTAGAACAAACTGCTAAGTTGTTATTGAATGAAATTGCAATGAATAGGAGAGTAGGAGACGCCCCCATTACAGGAGCAGGAAGCTACGTGGATAAAGATGTGGGTGGTGCTGGAGCTACAGGTGCGCGAACTGAGCAATGCAAAATTGTAATGATAGTGCTGAAAATCGATGTAAAAATGAAAATGCGATTGTTTTTGTGATAATCACAGGAGATGGAGACATCATGGCTAGATTTCTTCCTAGCTTAATTGCGGTGGAGGAAATGCGACATGGGAAAACACCGGAAGAGGCAGCTCGCCTTGCCATTTCGAGGATAACAGCGTATTTTCCGAATTTCAGTGGCGCACTGATCGCTGTGAATCTAAAAGGAGACATCGGTGCAGCTTGTCATAATATACCCGACGGATTTCCATATTCTTATGTACGCCCTTCATCGTCTGGTGCTTCAGATGTGAAAGTGGCCGTAGCTCAATGCATTTAAAAGCTAATTTATAATAACTCGAATTCCAATCGATGTGTGTATATTTTAATTTTTTTGTATTAAAATTAAAAGTTTATAAAGAATACTTGAATAATTCTAGTGTAGCACAATTTTTTGATTTAAAAGATATCCATCGAATTTCTCCAGCCATTTGCCTTTCTAAAATGTGGTGTGAAAGCATTCTCCCATTCTTCTTTCACATATTTTACACAGCCAGGCTTGTGGTCAGAGGAAGGATTATAATTTAAGCCAGGATTGGAAGCTGGTGCATGCCAATAAGGCAGACAGTATGCTTTCTTGTTAAATTGATTTAGTTTTGGGTTAATAGCGTCCAGTCTAAAATAAATACTCAGTAATTAATTTCACTTGGATTTCATACTTCCAAATACAAGTTTGCAGCTTTAGAAAAAACTAGTTCATTACTTTGTTCTTCCTGCAATTTCATCGGGAATTTCATACTGCTCTTCAAATAACCTATGTATTAAATAATTTCATAAGATCAAGCTCTAGCCAATAAGTTTAATTACGATGTTAGGTTTTATATCATTTTAATGACTTACTTTCCGCCCATAAATTTGGTATACGTAGGTCTTCTAATCCATTTCCTATACACAGAAAAGCTGCGCGCTGCAGCCACACATCTATCCAACGCTGTTGTAAACCTTTCCAGATTGAACATTTGGTAAATGTACCTATAAGCTGGCAGCGACAAGCCTGGGTAAAACCTTTTAAAAATTCCACAACAAAATTTAAAAAAGACAGTATTCATTAAAACGTTGTTTATCTCAAGCCAGGCGTTTTTACCATCTGTGTTGTATCCATCGATTAAAAAATCTTTCCATTTTTTGTTCAAAAACGCTAAAACCAATTGCATTGTCTCTAAAATGTCTTGCACAATAGTAATGGGTAAACATAACCGTTTTCCAGGCCGTTTCTACGACCAAGTCCAGTTCCGTAATATTACTACACAAGTACCGGGGTAGCTTTGCCATAATTGTACGATTCAAAGTTGAGGTATTGGTTTTAAATTCATAGTTAACTCCAATAAACTATAAAAAAAGAACCGAGGATTTAAGGAAATTCGCTTTAAATATTGGTTAAAAATGCATAATATGATATGATATTCCTTTTTGTGTATTTTTACTTACTTTTCCATCAGCGCATGTCGTGGAGTTAGTTGAATTCGCAAATTTGAAAGTCATTTTTTTCGCATCCGTAGAGCATGTATCAAGTACTTGCCAAATTGAATCAGTTTCATTATCTTGACCAAGTTGAAGGTAAGGATAATGGAAAAAGCTTTCATTAACGGCAATACGAAACATTCTAAGCAATCCACTCAACACAATGTGTGGCAACTCTGTTTCGGGACAAACTTTTTCCAGAACGGTTCTAGCCTTTTGGAGTAATCTGTAGTCCCCGTACTTCACCCTCGGAGCAGGTTCATTTTTCACTGATGCTTTTATGTTCAAGCGTATCATTCTCCTGGTCTGTTCCATTAGTTCTGTCATTGTTTTATTACTCAGAACATATTCCGCTTTACTGCAATTTTGTTCTGGCAGATTTTCTGGAACTGTACTGTTGCCATCTGGCTTCCATCCGATTTCCTTCATTTCCTCAAGAAAATATTCATCAAACATTGGGTCAACATATTCAGGTGCTAAGCTATTATTTTCTCGACCGCGAATAACTAACGCATGGTCGGCAGGACATTCCTGTGAACACTTTTTCTGATCTTCTTTTCTAGTCCAACTTTTTTGGGGTTTACTTGGGCTTGGAGGCTTGTTTGGATCGCCGTCCTCTGAAAACATGTCATAAAATGTCAAATGTCAGGCTGTGAAAGTGAAGACATATTGATTGGGTTTTCAAATGTATAGGTGTCTAGAAAATAGCACATACCTGGGAGTGTGATTCCATCATAAAGGTTATAACCCGCATCATATTCCATTTTTGAAGCATCCTGGTTGGCGTAACCGAAACAGTTCCGCTTTTGATAGTAAGGCATTTTAGGTACATTATATTTGAAAGCTAATGGGCGAGAGACGTTTCCGTCTGGTGAAAGACCAAATCTGCCCGACATGGACTCTACGCATTTTTCGCGAAAAATTGATCCAATGTGTTGGTTGTACTCTGTGTGAAAATGGGTGGCTCTATCTGGCATAGTCATTACTGACGGAAGGTCCTGGATATATTCCAATCCACTTGTACTCACAAAATGATATGGCATAAAGGCACTGCTACCCCAACCTAAGTTTCGTATAAATCTTACCTGACAAATTCACAAAAAAATTATATCACAAATCCAAATTTTGTCCTTCTTTGGTATCAAAAACATGTTTAAAGTACCTACATCTTTATTCACGTTGAAGCATGAACCATCTTTTGCAATAATTATCTTTGCTGTGTGGTCACACCATCCTTTTGCAAAAACCCATCTAAAGTATGAAGTATCGTTACATTATCTTAACTTGAACTATATTTTCATATTTTTCTTCACTGTTTAGAAATGGTAAATGGAACAAAATGTAGCATTACTTACACACCATGTCCACAAGCACAACCAACCTTCACCGACTTTTTGAACCAGTATCCTGAAGAACAAGAATCTTTGGATGCTGCCGACACAGCCCCCACGTATTTGCCTGGACCTTCACATATTCGAAGCCATGCTGCAGGTCCCTTGAATTCATTCTTTGCGACAGCTCCATCTGATCCACCTGATGTACCGTTACCGCTCCCGGGTGCGGTGTTGTTCCCCTCATTACACTTCACTTGTACAATTACGCTAAATATTAATATAAAAATGGGCTTCTGATTAAATGCACCTTTGTTGGATAGCATGACAGTAGATAAAGGACAGAAGATTTTAATAACTAAATGGCACCGTCTTTGAAATATATTGTATGATTAATAAACCCAGCCTTAAAGCATGTAAAAATATCTTTGCATAGGGTAAACATGATGTTAATACATCTTAATTTTACTTTTCTGTTTTTAATTCATTTTATTTGAATCTCATGATGTAACTTTTGCTCAGAACAATAGCAGCAGTATAAAAATGTAATTATTTGGCCTTGCTATAAAATCATAAAGATGCTTTGATAAAATAAATTAAGTATTGAGCAACATTTGCAAATCACTGTTTTGTTTTGTTCAAAGGACCTTGGTTATAAACTTTGAAAACATTGGAAAACATTATGCCTATGCCAATTTAATTAACTTTTACTTACAGATGAGTTTAAATGATACAATGAATATAATTCATAACATAAGCAATGCCAAAATTAATTTCGTGCACATGTATTTAATGTCAATGAATCGCATGCAATGGTTATGGTTTGTTCTGGCTTTAGTTTTGCATACAGTCTACGTTTCTGGATTTTTCAGTGCATAGAAAGCAATGAGGCATAGAGCATACAAATAGCTCCAGCTTTCACCAGAAAGAAAGTGGGAAAATTTTCTCCTGAACATTTAGAGCATAGCTTCTTACCTGAGAATCAATGCTGCATAATGTGCTTATGTAACGACTACAACATTTCTTTATCCAAGAGATTTCATTCGTAAGCACAATTACATAATTAGAGTGGTGATTAAATCAATTAACTATGTTGGGTCGGCGTCATTCAGAGGTCACTCCCCCCGTTCCACCACTACACTTGGATAAGGGGAAATTAATTTCTTCATTCTCCGTGGATTCTGACGTATTACCTTCAGCTCCTTTACCAGAGACGCCAACTTTTAAAAGTCCAGTATCATTACTGGAATTAACGATATCCGCAAGGTTTGCCACTCTCTTAATATTCATGATGTATCATGGTTGGGCCAACAATCAGAGAAAAATGTATCTTTCTGTTTTGTGTCACAGTTGTCTCTTAAATCTTGACCAGATAACACGATCGGATCCACTTTGTGTTTTATTTCTTTTAGACTCGTCTACTTCACAAGAATGGGTAGAGATCGGTAGGACGGAGTCCATTTTAAATAACTTGAATCCGGAATGGAAAACCAAATTTTTAGTCGAATACAGATTTGAGGAAAAGCAGGTGAGGTGGAAAGGCTCTCGTAATCAACATTATCAACAATGCATAACTTTATGCAAGCCATGCAAGCTTAAACATTTCAATAATCTTTGGAAACTTATAGATGCTTGGATTCATGGTTTATGATAAGGATTGTGCAAAATACTCACTCGAAAATCATGATTTTCTGGGGAAATTAGAATGCAATCTTGGGGAAATAGTTGCTTCTCCGCATTCCAAGGTACATATGTGTACATAACTATAACGTTAAATACAATTGGTTACAATAACAATCTTCATTTTGCTTATACTAATTTGGTCAACAGTTAACAAGACCATTAAAGCTTCCAGCTATTCATTCCACTGCATCAACACCAGAATCAACTCTAAGCGTACTTGCTGAGGAAGCTGGGGAATGCAAAAAATTCATTTATCTCGATCTAAAATGCAGCGACATAAAATCTAAAAATATTTCATCCGCAGTTTTTAAATCTGCATCTCGAAAAGTTTTCTTTAATATTTCCAAAAAGCTTTCCGACAACAGTTGGATTTTATTGTATCGAACAGAAAGAGTACTGCCGAGTGCTGGAAATGATATCTCATTTTCAACCGTAAGCCTTCGCTATTCATCCGTATGTAGTAAAGGAAACTTGGAAACACCATTACGCTTGCAGTTGTACGAAGTTAAACATAGTTTTAAAGGAAAGACGACCAAACTAATTGGAGAAACGTTCACAAATTTTATAGAAATTTCAGAAAGTATTAGTAATAATTAGTTCTTAGAAAATTAGAAACATTACTTGTTATCCCTTAAGAAAATGAATTTGCTCATCAAGTTTTTTTTTACATATTTTTTAAAGAACTGAAAACAGACACTTCATTCACCCTCACTCTTCTGAATGCATTGTGTAAAAAAGAGGAGCAAGCCGATTCCGGAAAACTTCTCGTTTCTAATTTTAAAATAGAACAGCAAAGAACTTTTATGGATTATATTCAGGAGGGATTAGAAATTAAATTTGCGGTGGCAATTGATTTCACGGGTAAAATACCAATATATACATAACTACATTCTCTACATTTTAAGATGATGTCAAAAATAATAATTTTGAAATTTAAACACCTAGCTTCCAATGGAGAACCAACTTCGCATTCATCGTTGCATTATAAACATGGCAAAAGGGATAATCCCTATGTAATGACACTGAAAATTGTGGGTATGTAATTTAAAGGTGTATATTTCTCATATTAACTTCTTTGCATTCCACCATTATTTAACTTATCAAAAAAAATTGAATGTTTTTACGCAAAGGTGAAATTCTACAAGACTACAGTCCATCTAAACAGTTTTACGGTTATGGTTTCGGTGGAAAGGGTTTTCCGATTGCGAATCGAGTGAATCACAAATTTCCGTTGAATTTCAAGGAAAAGAACCCTTTGTGTCAAGGAATTGAAGGGATTTTGTCATCTTACTCAAGATCGTTGCAGCGAGGTATGACTAAAATTAAGCTTATTCAAATATCCGTAGACCTATTTTTACAGAACGTTGAACATTAAATTTACACACATTTTTTCAACAGTGAAACTATTTGGTCCAACTTGCTTTGCACCAATTATCAGGGAAATGGCGGATATTGCGAGAAAATGTTCAAGCACGGATTACTTCGTGCTCCTAATTTTGACGGATGGAATCGTTTGTGGTAAAATTTGCATACAAATTTAATTCTCAGTTATATTTTACCCATTCGACTATTAACAAGCTATGCATTTACTTAAAGATCCTGAAACCACTAGAGACGCTCTAGTTGAAGCCTCCGAGCTCCCATTGTCCGTTATAATTATCGGCATTGGAGATGAAGACTTCACAATAATGGAGAAATTCGACAGTGATGAAAAACTGCTGAAAAGCCGATCGAAGAAGAGGGCAACGAGAGACATTGTACAATTTGTTGGTATGAATGCATATATGTATTTATGACTATTTTTAAGTTTTAAATATTTATTTTTTATTTTTTAAATTCAATTTATCTGCTTCACTTACAGAGTTGAGAAAATATGTCAACTTCAAGTCGATTACTCCGATAAGTGATCTGTCCAAGGTAGCACTTGCTCGCTCCGTTTTAGCCGAATTGCCCCAGCAAGTTGTTTCATGGATGAATTTTAACGCTAAAAAAGTTAATGACAGCGCTGACTGTGCTAATAATGAGATTTCACAAGACTAAGAGTGATTGAATACATTTTGTGATTAAGTCATATTTTATGTAGCTCTCAAAAGCTTCCAAGGCAAATATCCATAAATAGCACTGTTTGCAAATCCGGTAACCTAAAAAAAAGTCGCATTGATTTAAGTACCCACAAAATATTGTATCAAGCCAAATGTATGACGAACAATTAAGATCTAAAATAAAAAACATTTTTAAAGACTTAATTCACGTCTTACCATCGCCAATATTCGGATTCCGAATTTGTCAATTTTGCTTCCATGTTTCAGAACCGAGACCATGAAAAATATTCCCGTAATTAAAAGTACCACACTTGCAACTATGTGGTACATCATGTCCTGAAAAACAAAATCGGTTACAAGTGTCACATGAAAACATTTACTCTTAATTTGATATAGCATCAATACTACTGTCATATTTGAAAAATGTAACCTACAAACTTAATGTGAGAGTCTTGAACTACCAGTAGTTCAAACATAACGGCAAAAACCCACGCAAGGGACAAAAAGAAGAAAATTATTACAAAGGCCAAAAATGCTTGGTCTCTCGAGTCATCACTCTTGTATGAAATTGCTGTTAAAATTAAGTTTATTAGACCCAGCACCTGTTGACATAATAAAAGTTTTTATTTTACGTCAAAATTTACTCCTAAACTTTTAAAGACTTTCGCAAAAATAAATTATTTTTTTGTCAAATTACCACCGTTGCTAGTTTCAGCCTCCCAATAAAATCAAAAAATATATCTGAATTAAACCCAAACTTCATCTTTGATTATTTTTTTCACAAATTCTATAGGTTAAAAAGTCACAGTTAAACAGAAATGTATGGTGTTGTCTTGTTTCAGTATGAAAATGGCGTGAATGAATCATTGAAGATGAATGCTGCACTATTAATTGCTTTACGACAAAATCAATTAACCAACTACCCACTTCCCGAAAATGCAAACAAGCCTTTCGGTCACATCTGCGGTACGTGCTAATGTTATTGCTGATATTTTATCTTATCAGTTAGTGATATGGAGAAGTGATACCACTTGCATAATTCTAAACCAACCAGTTGTATTGTAATGCTAGGTTGAGGGATTGGGTTTTGTGTTAACTTTTATTCGACGAATATTGAATATGATAGTCGGCATTTTTAACCTTCTCATACTTAATTGTTTCCCACACCTCGAAGTTTAGTGAACATTTTATTATTTTCTTTCCTCGTGATAACCATTGAGAGGAGTCGTAAGCCCCATTTTTGTGTATTACGTTTTAGTAATCGTGGGCATAGTGGAATGAGGCACAGATTTTTCAACTATAAAGAATCATCTTATTGTTGTGGACTGTTGACTATTGGCAAAGAGGATACTGATACTACTGACTCACCAGAAGTATAAATGAACGGTTAGGCCAGACTGACAAATCGCAATGTAGATACGATGTATGTAAGTTACATAGAATTCGTAATTTACAAGTAAACAGCATCCGTATGTCGTACTATGATAACACTTCAAATTAGTATTTTCTGGATAGCTCAATTTGTCGTATTATGTATATGGGTTCATATGATACCTACTGAATAACACTACAATAGTTGAACGAACGATAATCTATGTGTGTAATCAAATTATTCGTTAAATTAATGACTAAAACCTTCCAACATGCAACGCACAAAGTTTATTTTTCCCTTGTAAATTGCAGGTGACACGACTACGATTTTACATCATTTAAAAAATTCATAATAATAATTTCACATTTTATATTTTTACCTGTGACAATACATAC
>JAQFZG010003620.1:0-13229 GCA_034695465.1 Entomobrya nicoleti | reverse complement strand
TCCATGAGGCATGCATGTGGTGGGATTTGGTGCTATATGACATGGGGCGAGATGGGTATTTACACGAGGGGCTACAACTTCTAAGCGACATTCTCTACCAAAAACGACAAATGATACCAGGCACGACTACTCTTACGACAAACTATACCAGTGACAAATAGTGCCTGTGCCTTACAAGATACGAAGCTGTTAACAACCATATATCATATCACACATAATATACTTTCCCATAGCGAAACAATTCAACAATTCTATCAAAACCAATCAAACCAAACCTAAAAATATAAAGCATAACATTTCTCTACGTTTTAGAACAAAATACTACTTTTGCCTGTTATTTTACGTCATCATTTCTTAAAGAAAATAAATTGTGACTGACTTTGCTTCAGTCACTGTAACAGGGAACTGAGAGAGAAAATGATGGATTTCAGTGTATTTTCATTTGGCAGTGCATTTGTCTGCCCCCTTTTTTCGCATTGTCTCCAGCCTAATTACCCCGATTTCTTCCCAAAAAATTAATTGCATTACGTTGTTTACCCCCTAAAATTTTCTCTTTAAATATGAGATTTGTTAAATATTTTTTATTGGTAATGCTTGGTAAATGTGCTGTGTGTATGAATGTATTGTATCGTGAATATATCCGGGGATTACTGCTTGTTTGTGTGCTACTATTTATGTGACAAGCTTCAATTTTTAGGTTAGTCATGCCAGTTGACCAGTCCAGCAAATGTACCGTAAAGACTATCACGCAACACTTAAACTTATAAAACTAAGTTACAATGATTCAGATTTCCATTATGATTGTGTCGCTTTAGGTGGACGAAGTAGTGAATAGGGATGTAAAGACAAACGGGTGCAGAAAAATAGCGAATTGGTTTCTACTGTGCACAAGAAACTAACTTTCCATCTGAATTGAGGAAAAAAGCTTTGCCAAATTGAATTTTTGTAGTTACAACGAGCGACATAGATCAGACCACCACACAAAACCACAGAAGTTATAACTACGGAATGACTGAAGAGCAAAAGGAAATAGTCCTTGATTGCCTAAAAAGTGGGATAACTGCTCCTAACAATATTTTTGTGACATTTCGGGCAAAGAAATTACGGTGTACAGTATAGGTTTATGCCTAAATTTACATTATTAAAGATTGCTGATGTATGGATTAAAAGTAAACCTGTCGGAGCATTCGAGAAGAAAAAAAAATATTGCTTCGTAGTGACGAAGGCTTCATAACTCTACATGCGATTATCAAATTGATAAGCTCCACACGCTTCCACATAAATTATGCATGTTTTCATACAATCAGTCTGAGGCTACCACTAGTGGACTGCAAATAAAACGTGATTGTCAAATTTTGTAAACTCTAATCAGAAGACTCTTGTTGCATTATATAATTGGGGGGAAAACAAAGGCACGCAGTTAAATTTTAGGAGAATAATTCGGGGTAAAAAGGGGGGAAACCCCACCATTTTAGACGCATGACAATTATATTCCCTTTTCATTTTCCAAATACAACAAATAAATTTTACAAAGAAAGATCAGGCTCTTCAGTATTTTTGGAAGGGGGTTAGCAATTTTCTTGGGTACTAAGCATATCCAAAAATGTTGACCAAGAGGCATAGTAATGAGAATGTAAGAATGTTATTGGGATACTGCTAAAGTCTAAAATTTTGCATAGATTTCGCCTGATAGAAAAAACGACTGGAATATTGTCAACTATGAAATAATTATGTATTTTCATAATTCTTATTGTGCTTCTGTTTCTGTCAGTAGGAGAAACGAGGTCTCATATAAAACAAAGTTTCATACAAAAGTTAATGTTTCCAAATTTGGGACCGCCAAATATGAGATATGCTGTCTCAAATATGAAAAGTGAAAAAGTATCATCAGCAAAAAAAATTGAAACGGCAGTTACCTTTTTTTGACAATGGTGTCTTATGTTGACTGATTAAACTTTATTGTGGTTTTTTGAAATATTAATTTGAATGCATTGTTACTGATTACTGGTGTTAAATGCCTAATATTTGTGGCATAATGTATTCCATTTGAGAGAGTTGAGGTAAATCTTTTGCTGTTGGCCCTTTTATTAGACGGCTAACTACGAGAGAGCTAGTTTCTCGTACTGCCTGATCCCTTCAAAAATCTTCATATTATGAATTTATATGCATGCTTTCAATTGGTTTATATGCATGCTCGATAAATATACTTTGAAAATTCACTGAAATTAAAACAATTCTCTCAAAACCTTCACTTTCCCGTTAAAATGACTAAAGTTCGAAAGTCAGTCGTAATTTATTTTCTTTAAGAAATTCTGACAGGAAATAACAGGCAAAAGTAGTCGTTTTATTAGCTAGAAAACGTTTTCCTAAAATAAAATCCAACACTTCTTCAGTTATTAACCTAAATAAACCTAACATAACAAAGTATAACCGAAGACTTCTGTAGATATCAATCTAACCAAAACTGTAATGTAACAAATGGACTGCATATTTTAAAAGGTAGTATCAGTTGTCGCACTAGTATCAATGGTCGTCGTAGACCTGGTCGCTGACGACTTTGTCGCCGACGCTATTGTCGCTGACGCCTTTGTCGTAGCGAGCATGTCGCGTAGCATTTATCGCTAGTATCTCTTGTCGTCCTCCCAAAAATTCAGACAAAGAATAAATGGGAAAATAAAGTGCTATTATTGTGACAAACGTGAAAAATAACTTACTTCTTAATTTTATTTCTAGAATTAGGCCTTAATTAAATTTAGTTTAACTTCACGCATTAATAATGTGTTTATTTGATTTTTGTAGTGTTTGCAAAAACAACTGGTTGCTACAGACATGAAAATGAAAAACATGCCAAAATTCAGGAACAGTTTGCATGTGACATTTGTGGTAGAGCTTGGAACAGTAAGGAATATTTAGGAGTGCATTTAAAGCAAGCCCACAAAGTGAGGATAATGGAGAACAAGGAACCGATCCTTTCTATCGCGAAGGACGGGAGTAGCTCAAGTTTAATAAATAGAGAAGATCCAGACAATCCTGAAGCCTCAACCGGAAATAACGACGAAGATACCAAGAACGTACAATCAGCGGAGAAAGATGAAAATGAGGACGACTCACAAAAGAAAATAAGCCAAGGAATGGTATTAGCTGTTGGAATGCTCAAGATAAAATCTAAGAAAAAGCAGATTGATAAGCTGAGATATTCAAGTAGAGATAAGCCGTTTAACTGTAAGCTTTGTGATAAGAAATTTAGAGACAAATTTGATCTTGGAAGGCATGAAAGAAGCCAAAAGAATAAGAAAAGAAGAGAGCAGAGTTGGACAACAACTGACTTGTAACAGCAGAGAGGTTCCAAAAGGACGTTGGAAAGGGTGGATGGGAAGCTTAAATGCGATAGTTGTAATGAGGGTAATGTAGAAAATCATTTGAAATTTAAATTTCTCTTTTTTGTGCATAATTAAAAATTAATGTGGAAATTTAAACTTTGCAGAGTTTTGCACTAAAAGAGGATTGCGAAAGCATGAGACGGAGAAGCACGGGGGCGAGTTCGTTTGCGAGTTGTGTGGCAAAGTTTGCACTAATTTGTACAAGCTGAAAGGTCACAAGAAAAGGGTTCATCTGCTGAGAGCAGAAGGCAGTCCCTGGATGCCCAATAATTATAAGCCGAAGAAAGGTGAAAGGGAGGAGTATGGATTGCCTATGAAAAATGGAAAGGGGAAAAGACGGATAAATTATTTGAGGGTTGATGGGAAGCTAAAGTGCAACCCTTGTGATAGATGTGAGTGTAAACTATATTTATTATAGGTTTAATTAGTTGAGGCCTCAAGTTAACCAGCTGGTTTAATTTTTAATGTTCATAAGCGCTGATGGGCTGTACAAATATGAGAAAGAGAAGCATCCAAAGAAGCCAGGTGAATTTGTGTGTACACTTTGTGGGATGGCTTTAAATAGCTTGCCGTATCTCCGAGTTCATGCAGAGAGAGAGCACTGGGTGAGAATGGATGGGACACCTTATCAGCCTCCATAGGTAGCCAAGAGAAAGTGGAAATGGAAAAAAAGTGAAAAGTGAAGTCTCGATTTTAGATTTTAGTTTTATTAACTCTACTTGGCATAATAAATCTTATATAAAATATTAAGAAACCATGAACTAATGACAAGTTAAAAGTACTTAACCTTTATTCTGTAAACTTTTATAAACTTCCAATTTCAGATTAGTCGACTGTAACCGAGCTTACGTCTTTGGCTTTCTTTGCCTCAATATTGAGATGTGCCAAATCAATTATGTTTTCTAAAATAACTTCTAAACTGTTAAATACATTTCTCGGCATATTATTCTGCCCAATAACTAAACATAAACTAGAACCACTCAAGCCGATTCGATTTGGCTTTCTTTAATTTCTGTAATAACTGTATAGAGAAATAATAAGTTGCTGAAATATTACGCAGAGTTAAAAATATTTGTATAGTTGAACCTTTTGTGTTCCAAGTAATTCATTTGAGATAATGGACGTCATTTCTATCATTTGATTTAAAAATGTGGCATTCACTTTGGGGCATTTTTCTTCCAGACGTCCGATTCCCTGGAGTGTATTCATTGTTAATGTTTCTATTTTTCTTTCCAATAGTTAAGTTTTTCCGACAATATTGGTTTTATTTTAAAATTCAAACAAACATAATTTTAGTTGGGAGATTTTTATACAAATACCTACCTCTGCTTTTAGCAACAATTCAGATTCTTCTGATGTTTTCTCTTTAGAAAAAAAGCTCTCCGCTTTAGCATCGCTCATGTCAAATCGCAACTTGGCCTATAAAATCCATACATTTGCAATCAAATAAATCACCAAAATTAGTATAAATAATTGACCTACCTACTCTCGTAACCCCTCTATTATTTCTTTTATTAAAACAAGCCTCCCAGGAACAGGACGGAGAATATCCTTGCAGCTCCAAATAGTGAAAAATATAATGTATTGTATACTATGTATTTATATTATGAAAACTAACTATCTATGTATTAAATTTACTTTCATGAAACATTTATTATGAAACTAATTTCATGGACAATTTACATTAAAATATGCAACGAAAAGACAATTGTTTGTCGTTCATGTGCACGTCTTCCCAGTTTCAAACTTGTAATATTATAGCACAAATCGTTTTTAATCCGTCTAATTATTTATTTTTATAGATGTTTGCAATAATCGTCTAGTGAATCCAGTTATTGAAGGGAATACACTTGTCTACAGGGAACGTGATCAATAGGAAGATTTTTAGTTTGAAGAAAATTCTCAAACCATTTCAGCCATCAACTTGTTGACCAGTGGCTTCTAAAAGAAAAAGTCATGAAATCCAAGGAAATGGAATCAAAATATGTGATATTTCTTGTAATATAGTTTGGTTTATTTGCTTTATTTATTTATATTATGTTTCTTATGAGTAGTTTAATTATAATTAATTAAGTACATATTAAATTAAAACATTTCATGGCAAAAGGAATTTATACTCTTATTATATGAAAATGCATTTGTTGCTGTTTAGAGTTGCGTTGTATGATGCATGAACCTTTGTCGTATTACTCAGTCAGCTGAGTTTTGTTTGGATTTTGTACAAGAGCAGCGCACATATATCATCAGCTCAGTTGTCAGCTTGCTCGAGTTTTCATTAAACTTCCATACTCATTAGATCTTTTTAAATATAAAATGCCAAATAAATTTAGGTGATAATTTTAATTCGAATAATATTTTTCCCTTTAATATGGATAAAATAAGGGATCATAATGATAATATGGAATTGTGTTTGGTGTGTTGTTCAAAGGTTCATAATTTAAATGCATTTTCCCGCATTAGCAAGTCAATTTGAAGTTGACACATGGTTTTGATCGACCAACAAACCATGTCAAATCCAAACCAACACAATACTCACTAATTAAGTGAGTTGCTGCTAGAGAATTATATAGTCTTGAAATCGAACAATGATGTTCTAGTGTATCTGCATCCTGCTCATCGGTTAATTTGGTATAAAAATTACCCACGATAAACGACAAAGCTTCTTTTGGTATTCCAAGGATTTCGGTGGAATTCCTAGAATTGTACTTTTTGTACCGACCAAAAAAATGTCGAAATGATATTACAGGTTCAAACTTTCTTAGAAAGACAGGTGCAGCTGCGGGTGGATCGAGGTCAATACCTTGAAAGTTATTTATAACAACAAAACATCTCTCTTTTGTAAATTTTTCAATAGAATAGAATGCAAATCGGTAATAGGTTGAGTCGACAATTTTGATTTTGTTCTTAATTTATTAAGTTTTATGTATTATGTCACAGTTTTTACTACGAGATATCTAGTTTTTATGGCAGTTGCTAGAATGGTGTTGAGTTCCTCCTGTGTTAATAAATTTAGCAACTTTGTGTTTAAAGTATAATGTACAGTTAAATTTGTTGTGTTTGCGGATAAACTGCTTGGCAAAATAAGCAAAAATAGGAGAAAATGAAACAAATATTTGTAGGTTCCGAGTACGCTTATTTGATGCATTTATTATGCTTATTGGAGTTGGCTAGTTAATGCAAATGTGATAGAAGCCAGCAGGCTAGTACTGGTGCTTTAGCTTTCTTGGCTGATAGCTTGGCTTTAGCATATTTTGATTAATGTTCTTTTAAATAATTATTATCTAGGGCCCCAATTCGATAAATGCTATTATTCGTTGGATATCCAATCAGAGCTAATTAATTAAAGGGCTTCCTTTTAACTGACTGTTATGTCGTATAAAATTCGTTTGCGACTATTGAGTAAGCAATATTGGCAAAAAAATGATCGATATATTTTAACATTGTGTTATCGAAAGTTTCTGCTAAAAAGCTTTAAGCTTTATTTTACTGCAGATGCGCTACAAACTATTATTTAGCTTTTATTATTAAAAGACTATTTCTAAAATTGACCTAAAACTGAATGGGCCATAAATTATTCCAAGATAAAATTCAAGCTTTAAACAGTCATTTTTCGTAAAAACTACTCAATGTTGATTATCACTCCAATGAGTTTTGATTTCATAACATTATTACGACTGAATTTCCGAATTTTGGTATTTTTACTGTCTTTTCACATCAATGAAAACATAAAATATCAATATTTGGGTAAGAATCAATTCTTTTAAAGTATCCTGAAGAATTGAGAGGTCATTATTAGCTTCAGATTCCTAAAGCGCGAAAATCAGTTTGTTCCGAAGCTCCACTCCTTTCAAAATGATGTGAATTATGATATGCAAAATACAAAGACCATTACAATTTTCTCAATACACTTTGCGCCTTATATATCATTTTGACATTATACGTGATCAGAAAGCGTGTGGTGGATATATCATTAATATTGAGCTTCAGAAACAACTTTTACATTACAAATGTAGCTGATTATTCCACGTGTAGTTTTTAAACTGTACGTGTTAGTTACATACCCGTCTAGTTACATCGTGTAAATGAATAATTGATTTGCTCTAAGCTACTCACAAATATATAATTGAAATTTAAATAATCGATGATTTATTTCCTCAAGACATACATCTGATGTAGAAAACATGGAAGCTAAAGCATTAACGTGTACTGCAACCTAGGCTTTATGATAATTCTCCGGGGTAAATTTATGAATATTTTTCTGTAAAAAGAAATTTACGCTGTTTATGGCTTTCTTCCAGTCAGTCTGGAATCAGACGTTTACAAAAACCTCATGAGGGTCAGGTAAACCTCATCAGGTGATTAAACATTATGGAGTCATGGCATATGACAATAAGTTCTAGTACAAGTATTTTGATGAAAGATGATTGAGTATTGAGTATTGATTTATTTAACGTGTTACTGTAAAAAACTGACTTATCTCCGTACAATAACAATACAACGACAATTTCTGAGAGGACTCAGCCGACAAACATCACTTGGACAAATATAAAATAAATTATTAATGACAATCCAAATCTTACTAATCTAAATCATTACATACTCAAAACTATAAACATACTTCTAATTCTTATCAAATATTCCTTAATTACATTATTTATGTCAAATTTATAAACTTCATAATCCAAATTTACTTTTTTATCATATACGAATTCATTCCATTCACTTATAGCACTCCATTTAACAGATTTTTTATATAATTCAGACGAATGTGAAACTGCTTGTAGTTAAGTTTGTTCATATCTGTCCTCGCTCTCTTCGACACAACAAACCAGTGTTTAAAAATTTTATTATGCCGAAAAAGTATACAAATTTCAATAGCATGAACTTTCTTCTCTCCAACAAAGTATATATGTCTAATTGATTGTAGTATGATGAAATATCCAAAGGGTTCTTTCGCTTTTTTCTGTGAATATTGCAAAAATAAACTGTAATAAATCTATCCACCTTCCTTTGTAACCTGTCTAAATCACTGACACTTTGCACACACCACACAGTTATGCAATAATCCCAGGTAGAAGTTACAAACGAAGAAAGACAAATTTTCAGCACATTCACTGGCATAAAGCGTCTTAGACTATACATTCTCCGTAAAGCAATGTTCATTTTATTTTCCACGTGATTATAGTGGGCTTTGTTTAATAAGTTGTTATCTACAATTACACCTAAATATTTAAATGTGCTTACATAGTCTACATCACTACTATATATTTTCAAATTTTTACCACTAGATGTATTTACTTTTGATATACGGTCACCATTTTTATAAAACAGCATAGCCTTAGTTTTGTCCACGTTGATGGTGAGGCAATTATCCGTACACCATGTTTCCAAGCTTTGTAAACATGTTTGCATGTCATTTAAACCATCATCAAAATTTGTGCAATCAGTATAAATAATTTTATCATCTGCGTATAAAAGATGGCTTAAATTAATCACTTCACTGATGTCATTAATAAATAATGAGAAACAAATAGGGCCTAGGCACGATCCAGGAACACACCCGTTGTCGATATTAAAATACTTGGAATTGTTTTTTCCATTTATAACCCTAAACTTTCTCCCAGTAAAATAACTACATAGAACTCTTATTAAGTAAGGCGGCAATAAAAATATTTTCATAAGTTTTAACAGTAACAGTTTACGATTGACAGAATCAAAGGCTTTCTTAAAATCCACGAAAACGGCAACTCCTTTTCCGCTGGGTTTGTCGATGATATCAAACATTTCCTGTGTAAACGTACTTACTGCAGTTTGGCATGATCTTCCTTGCCGAAAACCATGCTGCCTGTCATTTAGTTTATCAGTTGTCAAATAAATAAGTCTATTATAAATAAATCTTTCAAATATTTTTGTAAAACACGTCAAATTAAAAATTGCCCTGTATGAGGAAGCCTCTGTCAGTCTACCCTTGCCTTTATACAAGGGAAAACAATCGGCTACTTTCAACATTTCGGGCACCACACCACTTTGCAAAATTGACAAAAAAATTATTGAAATTGGAACCACTAACACTTCTGCAAATTTCTTATAAATTTTCTTTGGTACACTTAGAACATCAGGTTTACATTTTTTTCTCCTCGAATAGCAGCCAGTATTTCGTTTGGCTGAACATCCAATTGTATTTCCTCCATGAAATTACTTTCGTAGGCTTCAGTAGTTTCTTCAAGGTCACTCATATTAGAAGCTGACTCATCAATTATATATTCATTAGCAAATAGTGTCTCAATGTCATCAATAATTTCAACTACGGTTCCATCATTTTTTACCAGTTTTGTTACTGATTGATTGGATACTTTCCTAAAACTGGTGAGTTCATTGAAAAGATCCCAGATTTTCGTCGAGTTTCGTAGCTCACTAAATAACTGAACAAAGTTATTTTTCTTAGCTGTTCTGATCATCACATTCACTGGATTTCGTAATGATTTCTAAAGTTGAAGATTTTCCACTTTAGAAACAAAAGCTTTGTTGCGTTCCCTCATTTTCTCCCTGATATCACAGGTTAACCATTTGGGAATCAATCCTCTTAATGTCTGAGTTTGCACAGGTGCATATTCATCTATAAAAGCTAACACTTGTTTTTCAAAATCAAAGGATTGACTTCATGATTAATAGTAGATTTCAAAAACGACCACTCCATTTTTTCAAGCATATCTGTGAATTTCTCATGGTCTATTTTACTCAAATTGCGAAATTGAATAGTTTGTGGCTGACATCTGATTTGATCTTTTTTGTATGATAGGTACACCAGAAGGTGATCAGAGCCTCCTAATTCCAATCCACCGCAGGTGTAATTAGCGATATCATTACAGTAGATATGGTCTAATAGTGTTGCTGTCATCCTGCTATCTTCTCATTGGCAGGTAACTGCCGTTCTTGTTGGAAAGTTGACAACCTGGGTTAGGTTGAATTCTTTTGTGATTTTCACCAACTTCGAGTAGTTTACGCTACGATCCAGTAGGTTTACATTAAAGTCCCCCATTATTACTATTTTCTTATCTTGTTTGCACAGGAAGTCACAAATGTTCGAAAAGAAATAAAAAAATGCTGTATTTACAATATTAGGGGGTACATATATTATGCATACTAAAGTTGACTGATAACCTGTTTTTTGCAAGTTAACAATATTGCACTCCACATATAATGGCGCTTGTGATGGAATATCAACATCATCTTAATCATCTATGATATCATCTTAAAATTCACATCAACGATGTTTTAAGTTTGTATGTTGCTGGAAACGCAATGTCAGTGAACAGCGTAAATAAAGTATTTGGTTTCAACAGCCAAAAATCCAAACAACAAGTAAATTTAATGTATACCTGACACTTTACATAATAGACATAAAACATCTTACTCGGATCTTATAGGGTAACTATCGATTTAGCTTAAAAAAGATGTAGTAAAAAGCCACAAAATTCAAACGTGATGAAATTCGCAGCGAGTGTCCATGGAGACACGGGGCTTGTTAGTCCATTAATATGACTGAAGCATAAAGCAGATGTGTTAGTATATTTCTCGTAAGCAAAAACATATGAAATTTAAAATTAAACGTCTTGATTTGAAGAATGATTATGAACGTATT
Organism: Entomobrya nicoleti; assembly: GCA_034695465.1. NCBI lineage: Eukaryota > Metazoa > Arthropoda > Collembola > Entomobryomorpha > Entomobryidae > Entomobrya > Entomobrya nicoleti. The sequence continues at coordinate 2,207 of JAQFZG010003620.1, read as the reverse complement.
GTGATGCATACATGAATATGGCTTACATTTCGGCACAAGTGGAAGTCGAATGTTTTACAACAATCGACCAGTTCAGTTAAAAGGCAACAAATAAATAAACTTCATGCTGGAATGCCTTAACTCACAGCTAGAATGACTACAAGTCATTATAATTATTGTTTGATAGCTACTTTCACGGGTTGTTGTTGTATCTGGAAACTAATGGCACGAGAATGGTAGTATGTGTTATCTCATATTTTTAAACGATCCTAGGTTTAAAGACTTATTACTTAAACTGGTAGTAAAAAAACGTCTCTCGCAAATCAGCAAGTGAATAGTCAATTCTGGGTCATTTTTACTCGTTGATTACGATTCTGGAATCCTTTTTGTGTAAAACTGACAAAAACATTTACTACGGAAATATTTCATTCTGAACATTACAAAGGAAAGTTGCATTTATGGGCAATATAACATTCAGTTCGTCAGTTTATTTGTCAGAACCCATATCTTTTGTGTATTCTGTTCTCCAATGCTCACCTGTGACGCATAATAAATAAGTATGTGAGCTAAATGACGCCTGGACCTAAGTCTAAACTGCATTTGAAGAAATTTAAATGCTTGTAATAAATTTGTTTATTCGTTTTACACAAAAAGGATTCCAGAATCGTAATCTACGAGTAAAATTGACCCAGAATTGACTATTTACTTGCTGATTTGCGAGGGACCCTTTTTTAGTTCCCTAGTTAGTCAAGACAAACTGTTGGACTGTTTTTCTTGTTTACACGTCATCTACACTGCAAACTAAAATCGTAAAAATAATTCAAAGCTGATGTAAAACCGTAATAGAACTATACGTTGTTTCTAAATGTGTATATAAACGGTATATCAACGATAAAAATAAATAGTTGTATCAGTTGAACCATCGATTTGGGAAGGTGGTACATGGTTTAAACGCTTCTACTTTCCTAAGAATATGAGTGATGTCCTTTAGAATAGAGCTTGTTGATGTGTTCGATTGTAATCGTTCTTTAAAATTCTTTTCTTGAAAAGCGATAAATCCCATAAAGTTATTTACGATATTTAAATTTAAGGCGTACATAGTTTAAATCTTACGATTAGACAAGACCCAACTTTCGTAAATGCCCATAAGCAAGGCTTGTAGTATGCTGAACATATGTACGTGTCTTGTCTAATCTCAAGAAAAATTATGTTTCCAACTTGTTTTGTCTGTTGTAAATAATGTTGTTAACATGTTTTCTCCAACGATTGTTTTTACGAAATTATTTTAAAACAGCAATTACAGTCAAAATCTTTAACAAGCTCTAACTATTAAGTCATTTTCACGAGAAACTATTTTTACGAAAACAAATATTTTTAAACTTGACTCGCTGTCCAATTTTGAGAGCAGGTCCTTTTTCTCCGTCGATTCAATGTAGTGGCATCTCGTCAAGTGTTTAGATAAATATACTTTACTGTTCCAAGCTCGACCGCAAATTTCACACCGGAACTGGCATGGAATTTTAGCATCTTTTTCCCTTTCATGATTATAGACACCTTGTGTTGTAAAAAACACTGCAAAAACAAACAAAATTATTATTATTTTACAAAAATGTAAGGATTTTTTTACCAGTTTTTTATAACATGTTTGTATTTATGTGTATATAAGTCTATTTACATTTGTCGCAGTAATTACAGTTGATTTTCCCGCTAACCCTCTCCCTCCACTTGAATCTGATGGGAGTTACTTTACGCTTTTCTATCTTATCCACTACTCGTTCCTTTTTAATTTTGCGCGATACAGCTCGATGGGTCTTCTTAATATGTGCGGATAAATATTCTTGACTATTCCACGCTTTGCCACAAATTTTACAACGAAATTGTGCTGGGATTTTAGCATGTTTTTCATTTTCATGTCTACAGCAACCAGTTGTTCTTGCAAACACTAAAAGAACACAAAAAAAGAAGCTCTCTTTGTCAAGACATATACCATAGAAGGAAGAAACAAGAAATGTCCATGACAACATTACATAATCTTTTAATGATAAGTTATATAGTTATAATAATTGCTTCACCTGAAATAATTTTCATTTGTGGCTTTTCTAAGTTAACTCTTAGATTAGATTAGATTAGATTAGAACTTTATTAGCAGAAAAAAATATAACTACTAACATGTGTAACAACGTGTCAGTATACATAGAGTACAACTGTTCTTGATACAGAAACATAAG
>JAQFZG010003619.1:0-13230 GCA_034695465.1 Entomobrya nicoleti | reverse complement strand
ATGAAGCGATATCATGCTCCATGAAGACCCCTTATCAAAATTAATCAAATAGCGCCACAGTGAATACTTTCACAAAACATTATTATAAATAAGTTCACTCCAAAGTCCATGGTTCGCTTTCCACCATAATACTATTATTCAGTCGTTGAACTTCAGCTAAGTTAAATATCTATTTTAGCTGTATTTTTGCAATGATTAATGAAAATGTTTAAAAATTGGTTAATTTTTGGTAATGTTTTATGAAGGATGTTCAAGAGAGCTTTGGCAAAGAAAAATGTTTAAAAACCAAAAAAAAAGTCATCCAATTGTCAATTTTTGCTTCAGAATATATATTTTTTTATTTGTTGTTACCTTTAATAATATTGTTTCGAACATTGTAATTTAATGTGACGTAACTACTCAATATATCATAATGTTAGCTAAATGTATCAAATAATAAGATCCTCTTGGATCGATAGAACCATCCTTTTATATGTACGTCCGAATTCTTACGTGACACAATGTCGGAGTCGTGCATTTAACGATTATGCGTATTTTTAACATTAACTAATTATTACAATATATTTAGTATAATATCTTAGGAAGTAGCCCATTAATAACATAAGGTATGCTGCTAAAGCAATGTACATGCATTTGATGCTTTGTCTGTGGTCGACACCAGTAACTATTATTTACATTTAATACGAGCCCCTGGATAACAGCAACACTTGAACTGTTAAATCTATTGAGCCATCTAGACATATTAAAGGTGTCAACTCATCAAAGAAATTATTGGCTCCAAATTTAATCTTAATTTTATCACACGACCTCCAAAATCTTTTAGCCCATCGCCTGTTATATCTCGACGTATCAGTTTGGGCTACAACCAGTTTAATTCCTGCAAGCTTTTTTTCCGACGACTTATATACTACCACCATACCACCAAGTATTACCAATATTCCAAACATGCAATCCATCCAAGCTATTCCTAGAGTTCCCATCATTAAAAGACTAACATTTTCTGATGTACAGAATTTTACCAGCAGACCAAGGCTCATCGAAATAATAAATATTAGACTAACCAATAACACCGCAAAGCAATCTTGTTGAATTGAGTTAAACAATATGTTGAATATTTGAAGTTTCCGATAAATTTCCAAATTGCTTTGTATATCCGTTCCACTTTGAAACTGTTTCCAAAACAGTTCAGTGCAATCTCGAATCAGTATCGGACCAAGTACATGAATTGCTGCTACTAGAAAAACCTGCCCATTTATTCCAAAGTGCCAAACCCAGATGTTTCCCAGGAACACTCCTGATTTCACAGCTGCAGCTCCGACCGATTCCATTATTCCAGAATGGGTTGCAACATAACATTCTTTCAAAAGGAATGAACCAATCAATGAAGTTTTGCATGGATTGTCCCAGTGAAATCCCAGGACAAAACACGGCGCATATATGATTCCCGTTAGTAATCCCATCGGAATGAACACCAGATTGAGAAGCTCATTTAGTGAGCGGATTTTACGATCGGATTCATCAGCTGATTTGTACCGTTTTTTGAACTCCAACAGACTATTCAAGAATTGCGCCAGTGTTTGTCCTTTGTTTTTTATCATCTGAATCGTAATTGCGTTTGTAGCCAGAATTATGAATGCCAACCATCCCAATATCATATTTGGGATGCTCAGATTTTGACTGAAAGATACTCCATGTGGTACAATGATACATTGTAATAATTGAATGGAAACTATCAATGATAGCATGTTGGTTCTCAGCTTGAAGTTTTGAAGCTCTGTTTTGTTTTTTGTGATCAATTTTTGTTTTGCAGAGTGTCCTGGTTTTGTACCATTCACAATTTGCAGCTGTGAGCATTTGAATATATTTGCCTGTTTTACAGAAATATAAAGCAGGTGATTTTTTTCAAGGTAGTTTGGTGAGGCCATTGTAATATTTATGGGAAATTTGCTTTTCAGAAACTTTTATGGAATAGACGACTATTTTCCGAGGGTGTTTATTAGTTCGATGGATTTATTGGACTGGAGGCTTTTATTTGAAACTTATGGTGTGTAAAACAGTGGAGTTTGGTAAATTATTGTTGTTTTGTTTGACAAAAAGTTTAAACGCGAGCTCGTGGATGCCCTAAATTGATCAAAGATAAAAAACAAATTAGTAGCCTACAAAGGTTTTTCGGAAAATTTGCTAAGACTAGACGAAAGAAACATCAAGCAATACCTTCTCTGAACAAAGACGAATTTAAAGAAGAACTTACATACTCATTTGAACACGGTAAAGGTGTAAGTAATTTGTGGATAATTATAAAAGCTTTCCAAAAATAAATGCTCAGGACAGACTTAAATCTTTTGTCTGGAAATTCTGGAAAATCTGTAAAAAACGCGAGAAAATAATTATGAGACATAAATCTGTTCAAGTAAAATTAGTATGCTAACGTTAGCTCTGCTATAAAATCACAAACAAGTTTATTATATTTGGATATTTAATACATATGAGTCTTATATCCAACTTTATGTAAAAACCCGGAACTTAACTTTATGACAGGTACATGGTAGGCCAAGTACATTTTGTTGAATCAAAACTTTCCTGAAATATTTGTAGGCGGAAATCTAGCTGGAATGATACGTTTGGTGGGTTCGACATATTCGGTTATAAAAATTGAAAATTAATTTTTTATAACCATGTATGCTGAAGTATTTAAAAAAAATGTAAAATTTACTAGTCAAAAGAAAATCTGAAACAAATATTTATGTCGTTGGCCATATTTTCATATTGTAGACTATTTTATAATTATATTTTGAATAAAAGCCCAAACTAAACTATGTTGATATTTGAATATTTTATTTTGAAACTAGGCTAGACTAAATCAGTGCTGCCTTTAATTCGATATTTGTTATAAGCCTAACACTGGCTAAAACTCACAAACATGTGCTTTTTACACGTTTTTTTCTGCAACGTAGGTTACGCGTTTGTGACGCAGTAGCTTTTTGTTAGTTTATATTTTTTAGATAAAACAATTTTGAAGGTAATTCAAGAAAACGTTTCCTTTATAGGAGAGTAGTAGAAGTATAGTGGTGGTAGTGTATGGACTTACATTTAAAGAAATCAAAGAAAATATAATGCCTCTTTAGTTTACCTCCGTGTTGACCCCAAGTTACACTAGTTTTTAATATGTTCATAAATAAATGGCTTGACATTCACAGTATGTATTTTATGTAAATCTATTAAACCCATCCCTTTTGATGTAAATCGTCCAACAAGTTATTTAATACGAGAAAATATACGACAATATTTTTATGTTTTATTGACAACGTTAACTGAAAATGGGCCACACTAGATGTTAACTTTTCCAAACTCAATAAATATACAACAAAAGCGATTTACAAGAAATAGGTTTAAAGTTGAGCAAATTCGTAGTTTTATGGGACTTGTTAAATTTAGAAGAATAAACTTGCTTTGAAAACTTATTCAAATAATAATGTTTTCTTTAACGTGCAAATAAATATGTCTAAAAAAGGAATAACTTGCTCAAACGTTTTGAAAACAATCGCCGAAAAACCCTTACTGGCTGTTTAGAATTTTTCAACAATTATTTATTGTAAAGATATGCTTTAGTGATAATACTTTATATTAAATTTTATCAGTGCAAAACGAAATAACTATTGAGGTTTATCTTTACAATTGATGATCTGGCTTTGTCTGTTCTATTAACGTACTAAGATTTTGTTGCACAAAGAAAAAATTTTTTTGGGACATATTACTCTGTCCATGCTGCCATAAAAACCAATTTCTAAAGTAATAGGCTGGCATAAGCTAAAACAAAAACTTTAGGGAAGACAAAAAACCACCAGACTTTTATTTTTTATTACACAAACATTTTCTTGAATGACTGACAGGTTTACTTCCCAATCCTAACATAGTACCAGCTAAAACTCTCCCTCAAAAACCTGTCAATGTCAATTGAAGACAAGCAAATATTGGTAACTCCTTTTTTAAATGAGCAGAAAGTAGCGTGATATTATATAAAATGATGTAACATGCCGTGTCAAAGACAAAAAGTATTCCTGAGAACAGTTGTCGCATATTGTTTCAGTGATTTTTTTTGATTGGAAGCCACTGGTCCATATTTTTGCCTTCAACCAAACGTTTCACAAAGCATATGAATAATTCATAGTTCATTTTAGGCTTCAAGCCTAGAAATGGTTTTTGTCTGCATATTGAAACCGTACTTAAGTCAAAGACAGCGTTTTTCAATTATCTCAATTTGAGCTATAATACTATTTTAAGGATGAATACCTGAAATATAAATTGATGTCATGGAAACTTTTGCTAACAAACTAAGAGTTCTGGATTGAGATGGCGATTCTCACCATAGACATAACAGCTATTTAGGAAGAGATTTAGTTAAATAACTTTAGTACTCCCTTAAAAACAAAAAGGTTTTCTCCAAAATTGACATACTATAGTTTAGGATATCGTTTATCGTTTACTAGACGTTCGAATATTGTGCATTTTTTGTTCATTTGCAAATCCAAAAGAAGAACAATTCATACAATGAATATAGCTACCCCATTATAATTGTAACGTGAATGGTTGAATGCGCTGCGGACCTCTTAAGGACTCTAATTTGAATACTTATAAATATTCGAGTATATAAGTGATTGAAAAAGGTCCATAAAACCACAACTATTAAATTCATCTTAAAATTGCTGTCTAGAAACTTACTCCGACTTCCAAAATCAATAAGTTTCAATGTTTTAAATATACAACCATGCTAAACAGCACACATTAACTTTACTTTCAAGTATGAAGTATGATCCTCCCGAAGTCGTAATGCCCACGTGTACTCAATTACATTTTTAATTGTCCAGCTGAATTTATTGTACAAATAAAACGTTTGGTACAACTAATACGCCAATTAGCGTGTTTGAACATATTTAAAGATTTGATTTTTAACTGTCAAAGATCTTTAAGCTAATATACGCCTTACACTAGCATTCAATAATTTATTTTGATAGATCCACATTTTCAAATATTACACAAAACATTAAGCTTATTTTCTACGTCGAAAGGTAAAATTAGATTTAGACGTTAAAGAGTTTTTAGCTACTTCATTGCCACTTAACCAAAAGCATCCATCAATATTTGAGTTTAGTAATGGATTTATTCTGAACAAAAAATAAAAGCCATAGCCCATAAACCTTTATATAGAAACTTAATGGTTAAAGTGAACTTTAGTTGACATAAATTTGTGCCAGCACCAAGTAGCTTATGTTGAGTTTTTCTTTTCTGATTTGTTGAGCTACGAGAACATTATACTCTTCCAAACCATTTACTTGTCAAGATATTTTGACGACTTCAAAACGTCTCAGATTTTTTTAGGTGAAATGTGTTTTACGTTTGAATGTTATAATGATTTTCAAGCAAGTTTGTGAACTTTATAATAATAATAACTGATATAAATTTATATCAGTTATTGAAAAGGCTAAGCCAAACTAACACCTTATAAAAAAGAGGATCGGAAACAAGCAGAATTAACAGGTTTACTATTCTAGACATAAACCTAATTCGTTTGATTATTTATCATATGTTATATTATTTTTATGTTACTAAAGTATTCGACAACATGGCCACAAGTAAAGTAAATTGGAAGACGCCTACAGTTCAGTCCTTACTTTCGTTGGAGTATTTTAACAAAATAACTTTAAATTCGTTCCCATTTACACTCAAGGATACTCAACATGACAATATTCATATGGAGACCAAACCTCATTTCAAGTTGACCTTAAAATGGATATTATTGGTTCATTCTGGCACACATTCTGGTTTATGTTTTCAAAGGACTATTTCTTTTCAAATTTTCACTCATTGACCATATATCAATGAATGGGAATCAAATGACCAGAATTAGCAACTGGATGATTTGTTTCTCCGTCGGGGTCATGTCATATATGTTCTCTTTATACAAAGGTAATGAGCTAGTTGGGATCGTTAACGGCTTATTAAATATCGACTTTATAAGATCATCTCAAGCCGTAGCATTTATTGTAATGAATGGAATATCTATTTCTACCATCGTTCCACTAATATACAGTGTTACAGCAGTGTATTCAAATATTGATCCGATAACAGCCTACCTAGAACAAAATATTGAAAATTTGTCAATGTTCTATCGAATGCTTATGATCATATTCAGAGTCCTCGATCTTTGGAACTATTGGTATCTTTGTCGGTTTACCTGCTTTCTGGTATTCGAAATAATGTTTGCGAGCTATTTGGCCACGTTGCTCCTAATAAGTAGGATCTACGTAAAACAAACAAGTTTTAAATTTACATCTCAGTCATTTTTCAAAATTAGACAAGCTATTTCGGAATACAAACAAATTCAAATTTACGCAGAAATGGTCAACAGTTGCTTTCGGTATAGCATTGCTCTGCAAAATAAATTAACTGTGATAATATTTGGCGTGCTGATGGGAACTGTTTCATTGAATAGAGGTTTGCGATCTTCCGCGAATATTGATGCATTTTCTTTGTCAGTATATTCAATGGTAAATTTGACTTTATTTTTGGCAGTTGGATACTCTATTCCGGGAATGGTTAACACGGTGAGTAAAAAAATAAAAGATTGTTGGAAACACATGCTTGCAAGAAAAATGAAAATGTTTGTTGGCTCGTTAAAATTATTACTTGAGCTGAGATGGGATGTCAAGGCAACAAGAGATATTCGATTTTACTTTGGAGGAGTAAGTTATTATGAAAAATATACAGGTGTACTTGTCTTAAAATTTATGATGGATTCAATGGTAAACTTAGTGCTTATGATGTATACTTACAACAAAACTAGATTTATAATAAGGTGTAGCTGGAGAGTTTTAGAATTGGTTAAAATAAACTCAAATGATGCTTTGATATTCAACATTAAAAAATCATGGTATCCTATCAAACTATGAAAAAGTGGAATATAATATTTTAAATTTACGTTTTTTTTATTAGGTTAAAGGTTATTTTTACTGTATTTAAAAATTAAATGTGAATTTAATTTTTATAGGCAAAACAAGTGTTGCTAAAATTACCTTATAGACCTTTTTACTGATAAAATGCTCGGCTTTAATACATAAGAATAAAATGCTTTAAACGATAATTTAATAAATAAGCAAACCTTATCTGAGTTATTATTTTAAAACGTTTACAACAGCTTGATTGAAATCTATAATTAACCATAGGGAATTGGCACAAAAAAAAGATATTAATGTTTGTAGTGCAGTGTAATGTTTTTTTGTCAAAGTACTTTTCTGCATACATTGAAAGATAGGTCGTTTCTCCAAGTTTTCATACAAACAGTTCATTCCTTCAGACAAGCATTTTCGACAGCAATCTATTTGAAACTTTGATTTCAATCATTTGTCTTGTCAGTGTGGAATTCCACAAAGGCAGAAGCAAGTGCAGGCTTTTTAATGGTTTTAGGAATAAAACATATTGGTATTGGATAGCTTTATATTTTATCATACATTGTACTTTCTACACTTGAACTTACTTTGGATACTTTCATAAATAAAATAGATTCCACAAACATCTAGAAACGAGGCATTGCTGACCATCCTTTTAAATTGAATAATCATTTTTAATTTTAATATTATATGAATTGGACAGAAAAAGTTGCACGACTTTTTAGCTACAGGCTAATTTGTTTAGACTTCATGTGCAAGTGTGTATGCATTGTTGTAATGAATTTTTAAGAAAGTAAGCTGTTTGAATTCACATATGTACTTCAGCGTGTAAATTCCTAATGTTCGCTAAACTCTAATTCTAATACTTCTAATTCTTCTTAATCAAAAGCGAGACAGTGAAATTAACAATTTGATCCAGTGCGCTCAACAAGGTTGTTGTTTGAAATTTAAAGAAAATTCCAGTAAACACCTTACTAGCAGTCAGCTGCTTCCGTTTAACCTTTTTCATTTAACAATTTTTCCAGTAAACCAAAAACTTTTCACTGCTCTCAGGTTCTGCCATCGCAAATCCATCAATGCCCAATGGTTATAATCAAAGCTACCAAATCAAATTCTCCAAAAGCCATAGTTAAATTAGGCGGAATATTGGAATGCAACTTTATGCATACAAAACTGGTAACATTGTTAAAACTAATTGCCAACGACATAATAAAAGGTAAAAAGCTACCCTAAATGTGCAGTACTCTCTAATAGAGAGAAAACTATGATCTTGAATTTTCCTTGCTTGTTGAAAATTTGGAGATCTCAAAAGCGGATTTTTGGAATATGATGTTTGTAGCATAATTTAGGATTCGTAGAGGGCAGCACAAACGTAAAGAAGCAGCTTGAGAACATTTAATGCCGGATATATATTGCCACAGTTGCTTGATAAATACAACAAGCTACGGTAGGTGTAAAGGAAAGGTTTTGAGATTGGAAGAGAATGGCATGAAGGTAGTGCGGTGGAGAAATGTGACACAAAACTGGTGAAAATGCATTTGTAAGCACAGTCACAACAACCGCTAAACCAATGTTGTAGACAAGGTCAAATAAAATATTAAGTTGATGAGTTCCCACAGAATTTTGACGTGTTTGTTTTTGCTACAATATGCGGCTGTGTTCATCATCCAACAAGACGACAGTCTGTAAAACTTTTTCTAGAACTTGATATTGGATGTTGTTTTTGTTATTTATAGATAAGTTTACTTTGAAACCAAATAATTTCTAATATTTTACATTCAAACGGTGAGGTCCTATATTTTGTATTAGACGATGCAGACGAAGTAATGTTTTCCACGTATTGATTTTTTTTGAAAAGGTGCTAAACTTTCCTCAGTGAGGGATGCCAATGGGCTATTGAGATAGGAAAACAATACAATATGAGACATGTGGCTGTTAAAGGATATAATTGTTTTGTTTATGGTTGGGAAAGTCCAAATTATGAATTTGGATATACTTAATTAAGGTATATAGAAATATAAACTTTGTTTATATTTATTTGTTCATATGTTTATTCACATGTACTAGATAACACCAAGCAAGCTAGCTAGTTTTTTTGTACTAAACAATGTACCAGGTATTCTTATTAGAATTTTCGGACAATTTATAAATCGGGATAATTGTTTTTTAGAGGAAGTAATCAGTTTTTGGTAAGCACGGCGAAACAATGCGGACAGATCAATAACAAACAGAGATATTTTCGAATACGCTTCAAACAAAAACTTTTATATTGGCCCACCATAATGTCAAGTAATCTAGGAGGCTTTGTCATTCAAATGATAACAATTTACTGATATTGAAACATATCACCGTTTTTTTTGCAGGAAAATTTGTACAAGGCAGTTTATGTTACACTTCAATCTATGCATTGACGTCTCCTTATTTATGAATACGCAGCATTCGTTTCCTTTGGTAAGTTACGGTACTACGGAATAATGTTGAGGTTAAGTATTGGAGTTTATCCAAAACATCACGTATTGTTTTAAACAAGCTAAATTCAAACCTTGTATAAATAGTTTGATCAAGAATAGACATCCTTAATGTATGAGGGCTTTCTTAATACATCAATCTAGATTGTAACTTTACCATCGAAAAATTAAAAGGTTGTAAGTTGTTATTATTTGTCATATGAACTGCAATATCGTATCAGATATTTATAGTTGAACATCCTCAGCCTAGTCAATTTTCAAAGAGAAGTAAGGAGAATACAGAGAGAGAGGTTTTGGACGTTGACGCATGAGCATCAGTAGCGAGAGACAGTCACATGTAGTAAATTATCAATAAAGTTACACGCACGCTTGCTTATAAAAACACTGAGAATGGTATTACGAGAGTTTTGTTGATTTTGTGGGCATCGTGCGACGTGCCGTGCATAATGCATATATACATACATACATACTTTGTAATTAGTTTCACAATTCAAAACAAGAATAGCCACAAGATTATTAGATTTTTAGGGTTCACTATGTGACATTTTTGGTTCCCATACGGAATATGGACCTGTGTGCACGTACTCCTTTTTATTTCATCACCATTTACATTTTTGTGCCGATGATTTCCCGTGTTTTGTGTCTTGTGTGGCGGGTGATGCGCTCCAACCTCTAGGCATGTTAGAAGCGGAATTGCGTATCGTGTTTCGTGACGGTTCTGAGCGTGAAGCTCAAGGCGGAGCTTTAAGAGTCCATGGCACTTGGTTAGTTTATGGCGCTTAAAAGAGTGAAATGGCGCTAGGGGCTTACCAACATTTTGTTTTTGATGGAAACACACCTGACTATGATGTGTGGCAGAAATTAGCCAAGAAACTATTCGATGAAAAAATTAGCCACGTTGAGTACACAGAATATTCGTACAATGATTAGGTGCCCAACATTAAATTGTGCCAAATAGCACAATGTTCTTTGACGACATAGTTCAAGTGACCTTCAGTAATGGTCAGGTTACGTGTGTTCAAATAGTAGCAGAAATTATAGGTGGTGGACCCAATTGGGCAGTAGTGAGAGGTCCACAAAATGGTTTGCGTAATAACGTTGTTTCAGTGAAGTTTGAAAAGTTGCCTCCAACAGACAAACACAGCATTTACTCGGAGACATTACAACGCAAATTTGGTGCTGTTCATGCTGCGTGAGCAATAAAGTTTGAGTCGGAGGAGTGAGAGTAACAAAGCTATGAATTGTAAGTTACTACATGTCATCAAAACCAATTTGCGATGTATCTGAAGATTTCTTGTCTATACTCACTGGGCACTTCGAAATACCACTTGACAATGGCCACAGTTAAAATTAGAATGCAGGAATAAGGAAAAGAAATTTTTATAATAGCGAAGGCTTTGGCTACCAAGGAAATAATTACTCTCCGGGAACCTGAGGAGCAGAGACTTAAACCATTATTGAATAAGGTATCCCAAGCCTTGTTCGCGCAAGAACATTGGGAAATGTCATACACAATAATGGTGTGTCGTGATGACAACTAATCCATAAACTAAAAATGTTGACTGCTGTTATGCGTGTAATAGGTTGTGAAGTTTACAAAACGGGGCTATTGAAGAAAAATTATGTTATGAGAGGACAATACACTTGGTTTGGGTTAGTGATCATAATCCATCGAGCTCAGTTGAAATAGATTCGAATAATTCTATCCATAACTGGACACCCTGTGTTTACCTATGCAGGTGTATTGACAGTATCGAAGAAAAGATTGGGGATTTGAAATAACTGCATGTGCAGAAAGAAAAATACATCTTTGCGCTACAATTATCGAAGGAGAAGATGAGGATGGGTACATCCAACACGCGTTTGCGTAAGTAAATATAAACTTTTTTAAATTGGACACGAAATGGTAAGCCCCATATCCCCTATTTTACACCATAGAATAATGAGTTATGTAGTACTTATAAAAAAGAAATGTTATTATGATGTAATGTATGAATAAGGAGTATGAAAGGATGTGGTCATGAGCTACTGATGCGTGGGTATAGAGAGAGAGAAGTAAGGAGAATACAGAGAGAGAGGTTTTGGACGTTGACGCATGAGCATCAGTAGCGAGAGACAGTAACATGAAGTAAATTATCAATAAACTTACAAGCACGCTTGCTTATAAAAACACTGAGAATGGTATTACGAAAGTTTTGTTGATTTTGTGGGCATCGTGCGACGTGCCGTGCATAATGCATATATACATACATACATACTTTGTAATTAGTTTCACAATTCAAAAGAAGAATAGCCACTAGATTATTAGATTTTCAGGGTTCACTATGTGACAATATATATGGTTTATAGAATTGTTTATATTGTACAAGTTGAGCTTGCATATAAAATCGACGTTTTAAATATTTGTATGAATTTGCGCTTTCAGCCACTTTATACCAGCAATTTATATTTTTTTATAAAAACGAGTTTTACGATTACAACTTATGACCCAAACTTCGAATAATTGAACATGAAAATACTAAAGCTACTGTCTTTAACAGTGTTCATCCTTATTTGCTTTGATAGATCAAGTATTTGACATTTGACTTTCTATTATGGCTTCATTAGCATTTGAATAATAGATGAAAACTGAAGTAGTAATCAACAATTTGATTTTGAAATAATTTCAGAGTTTTGTTGAACGATTTATTGGATTAAGCATAGGAGTAATTTACAATCCGTTTGAAACCGTAAAAAGTCAAAAACATTGTATCTCAATTTTTTTTTGAGCTGTAATACTGTTGTACGGATAAATTCCTGTTTTATAAATTTATCTTATGGGAGCTTTCGCGAACGAAAAATTCGTCTGGAATGGAATGGTCATTTTGTATTTACTGACTCGTGGACGTAAGAGTCAATTAGGGAGAGATTTATTAAAGTAACTTTAGTAGTCTTATAATATATGGAATGTTTTTCTATGACCGGAGTTTATCAGACCATCGTTTGTAGTTTTATAGACTTTTATTTATTTTGTATTTTCAGTTCATTTGACAAAACAATAGAAAAACAAATTCTTTATGATTATTAACTATTCTCGTAATTCGTCAAGTTATGTGCCTAAAATCATTTACCAATCAGTTTTAATACAATTTGACATAATTTGGCAGAGTTTAAGCTAATAAAATTGTTTAAAGACGCGTTTAAATAATTTAAGAATTTACATAGACTACCCCATTATATTTACTGTGAAAGTTTAAGTGTGCTGCTAACCTCTCGATGACTTTTATATTAGTTATTGTAAATAATTGGGTAATTAGGGCCCTGAAAGCAATCTCAGCCATTAAATAATTATCGAAATTATGTCTAACAATTTTGTCTGGCTTAGGGAGTCAAAAATTAAAATGTTAAGAATGCACCCCTATCTGATAACTCAGCTTTGAAGCATACACTTCTTGATAATGTGGTTTAGTTTTCTTTTTCTACCAAAAGCTAAAGATATTTTATTTTTATATACAAATTCAACACTTGGTAAAACTTACAACCAATCTACATGTTTGGGTTTTATTTACGACGAGTGAAGGCTCATGAATGCCAACTGTTAAATATAAGCTAATATAAGCCTGACATATGTGTCCACATATAAATTTGATAGATTTACACTTGCAAATCTAGCATAAAACATTCGGCTGTCCATTTCAAAAGGAAGAAGAAACTTTGAAATGATTACCACTTAGTTCTTTTTGAAAGGCATCAACGTTAACTTTTGCTTGTTGCTGCGCGCGCTTAATGGAGCAAACATGTTTACAAATTGAGCCTCAGAATCTTTGTTTTACACAAAA
>JAQFZG010003618.1:0-13231 GCA_034695465.1 Entomobrya nicoleti | reverse complement strand
GTGACCCGAGATATGTGGAACTAAAAGTGGCCCCCATACATTTTTAATGGATTTTTTTGCTTGAACGTCATAACCGTTGATTCGGTAGTTGATGACCTTCAATTCGGTAGTTGATTTCCAGAGTTTTACACTCTTCTAGTTTTATTATTGATGCTCAATGCTATGGTTATGGTACGTCGAGTGACGCTTCTTCATTCGCTGGTTTTGTTTTCTTTCATTTTTACGATGATCTGATGATGTTGATGTTTGCGTAATTTGGAATTGGCATTTTTGGGCAACTTGTTTGTTATGAAGAGTTGTTGTGAGGTTGTTGCAGCAGCACCAGCATGGCGTGAGCACTTCAAAAATGAATCACGCATATTTTCACATGGATCATAAAAATGTACGTAGATAGTATAAATAGGCAATATGCACTCGATGACCTTGACTATTCAACTCTTTCATAATAATAACAATACAATAATGGAATATTAGTGTATGTATGCTGTTGCGCTTGAAGTAATATAGATAATATAGAGCATGTTATTAGTTGTTAGTAAACCTATAAAACTAGATTTTGGTCAATAGAAAATATTTTTGTGTTAAAATTAGGAACTTTTCCATGGCATTTTCAATGAACATGGTTTCTATAAAATTCTATTATGTTTCCAAATTGGGTGTTACTAAACTAAAGGCTAGCTAAACATAAACTAATTTAGGGGCGATGAATGACCCACACAACGAAATTAATTTTTAAGCATAGGTTAGTAAGTTAGTTATGTCATTAAGGTTATCAATGTTAATGCTCAAAGAATGAATGCCTTTTTTGATTGCCTTGGTGTAGAATCCTGGGTGGACGTGAGCCTCAGCCCTGGAAGGGTTACTCCAGTGGCTGTGCCTACCGTAGGATTACTGAATGGATCAGGTCAACTATCATCGCACATTGGCGAGGAGTACTTACGGCTTCTTAAGGAAGCTCAACGTGAAAGCAACTATTCTTCGTCCCGTGTCTCTGTCGCAAGTTCACGAAGGGACAGTCGTTGTGCGACGTAAGTGTTGAAAATGTTCATTTTAAACAAGAAATCTACGTTGTTGCATTCAAATCATTTTATTTTCTTATGTTATTGTCCACCAGGCCAAAATCTCCCCCAAATAGCCCAAATAATGAACTGGCTACAGGAGATGAGGAGTTGAAGGATATTTATATCAACAAGGTTAGTATGCTTCCTTACAAATTTGGCCTGAGAAAATGCCTCTAAAATGGTACACGGATGTAATTTTATGCTTGTTTTCTATTTAGGAGTCTGATACAGTTAAAGAATGGATAAACACATACTGGCACCCATTCCCAACCAAGTTAGTATTTATCTGACATATAATTACTATCGAAATCCACTATTTAATAATAAAGGAAATTTAAAACTCATTACCTTCTTTACTTTTTATTTAGACCAAAACCAGTTCGAGGAAAGGCAAAATTTAGCTTGAGGAATTCCAAATGCTGTGGTCGAGGTCTTTTCTCCCGGGATATAATGTTCACGTTTTTCCTCTCAAACATTTTATCTCTGTTGATTGGAGCTGGAATTGGGTGAGAATAAAGATTAAACGAAGCAGATAATTTAGTTATGTTAATGAATAAGTTTAACAAGATTTTTTGCTTTTCTATAACAGACTTTGGATCAGTAAAAGACCCAATGTGATCGTTCAGTTTCCAGTTGATTAAAGTCTGATCCGGATCTAATGGCCAGTGTGTCGGATTACTTATGTGTATAGATGCTACGATTGTCATATTAACTTGATACCTACAATGCTACATTTTCTCCGATTAGGAGTTTACGTTGATTTCGAAATGTTGATGATGGAGAGTATTCTGTCGTAAACGTTTAGTGATGACGAGGGAGATTGAAAGAACCAATTCTTTAGCTCACACAGGTTTAGATAGAAATCTTTTTCGACAGTTCTTTGTTCTTATTTTTCTAAAATATATACATACAAGCTAAACTTATAATTACTACGTTTAGCGTATATTTGTAGCTAACTAGGGGAAGACTTGCTTTATTTGAGTTTTTGAACTTTTGAATAAACGGCGCTCTTTTGCAGTGTCATTTTTATAAGGATACATTACAGATGACAATTACTTCGAGTTTTCAGTGACTACAATTAGTGAATTGTTAAAATAATCAATTTGATACGTTAGACAAAATTGATGTAAATCGGTGTAACGCTAATGAAAGTAAATTATGTAATGCAATTCTGCAAGATTAGTTTTGTCTTACAAGTATATTTAATCAGTGATCCTTTTCTGTATGACACAATTGAGCTGTATTCCAAGTACCGATTTCAGAGGATGTCTCCTATTGGCAAAATCTTCTTACTGTAATTGTTGTGATAAAATGTATAATGATTATAACTATCGTTATTATCATTGATGGTAGTAGGCATTATGTTTTCCTGAAAAGTTTTGTGACTGGTGTCATGTGTTTTAAAATAATTGATACTTACAAAATTTTGTCATCTTTATGCGTAAAGTCTTAAATGTTTACACATATTTAGGGTTACATTACATTATTATACCGCTATTACTTTTACTCTCGCCGCACAACCTTGTGAGCAAGTAAATATTGTACAGTTTATAGTATGCGTGCACCGAAGGTTGTATTGTATCGAATGGGAACTTTCATATCTTGATTGACTAAACGATCCTATTGATTTTTATATTTATATGAAAAAGAGAAACGATAGTATTGGACGGAAAGAAACCAATTTTTTGACTCTTTGTGCTAACAGTTTTTTATCATTTTTGTAAGCAAACGATAACGTCTTTTACACCCGGATATTCGAAAGAATTTTTTTGATTATGATCGTAATTCGCTACGACGCCAACTACGATTGTTTAGAATTATAAGTACACAAAATTCGGACCGTTTTATTCGCATGATTTTGATGGAACGACGATATTTTCATAATAGTAATTACAAAATATGTAGAGATAAAAACGAAAAAATACGATTTCGATTTTTAAGAATAATAAAATGTAGTTGTCAACATTTTTGTAGACTTTTGGACTAGCATGCATACTCTTAAAAAGAGAAATGTATGTGGATCTGTAGTATAGTTTTGTATATATACGAAAAATGAAGTTTGGACATTTTTATGATGATGCTGTAGTATTTCTATAAAGCTATTCAATAAAATTAGACGAATACTAAGATTTAAACTTTCCTCTTACATCATTGTAAATGAAAAAATGTGGCAATCGAGAAATCAATCCGTTGCAATAGCTGTACTAATGTATACTTAATCTTTGATTTGTATAACAACGACGATGGCTAATAATCGATTTATTTAAGCGGATAAGGAAAACTGAATTTTTTGACTCTGGTTAGATAACTTGGTCGATTAGAAGTATTTTTACTGATTTCGTTTAAATCTTGTTGGTAATGCATGATAGAGTATGTTTGTTAATATTATCCTCAATATTAGCTGAGCTGATAATATTACAACTTTGTTTATGTTACGCAGAACGCATATTTAAATAGAATTTCTCATTTGTTAATGCTAAAGCAAATTGATAGCAATTTTGTTTCGTGAGTTATGTTCGTTATAAAGATTGTGGGGTATCTTGTAAATAAATATTACTGTTTGATGTTATTATTCTATTATTATTTAAAATATTATTTTCAACGTTGATTAACTTAAGTGAAAAGAAAGCATCATAAATTAACTTGTGCTTTATGGCTGATAATGGTAAGTTTATAAAAAGTATTGTACCTTGCCTGAGGTATATTTGTAAGCTTAATTTAAGTAATTTTACGGTTTGTTTTTGCAATATACAGTTACCGCAATTTTAATAAAATCTCTTACCATTTGTTACAATAAATTCATTGTATTGCTATAATTATTCACCCGCACCCGAAGCATCTCATAATCGGCTTCATTTGTTATCCACCATGGTTTCATCAAACTTCTTATAGAGATTCTTGCAAAATTCGATTTCATATAGCATGTGAAACTAATGAAAGTATCATTCTGCACATAGACTTCAGTTTTTAGTCTGTTTTTGGAATCATCATGGTCATCAAATTTCTCCAAATTTTCAAAATGTAATCTGTTATTGCACGAAACGAAAATTTAAATTTATCAATTTAAAGTCAGATAATCCAAACGTTCTAATGTAAGATATGATTCCGCAGATAAAAACTTGAATATGAAAAGTTCAGAATATACTTTTTGAAAGCGTATCCATTCCCATTTTCGGCTGAGTGTCGGACACACATTTGTGACATGGCACTAGATGGACCAGCTAAACTTTAAAATTTAGCTGATGAGTAATTTCAATTTAATTATAGAAACATAGCCCTAAAATTTAAAATTTCTGAAATTATAATAAGGCGAATTTCGAACTTTGGTTACAGTCATACGATGTTTTTGGGGGTGTGTCGATTAAAATGTTCTGTTTGTCCCACTGTATAGCTTACTTTACGTGTTTAGAGATCAACGCGACAGCAAATATTTATCGGTTTCTGGTGTAGCATACTCCACCAATCAACTCTACACAGGAACTGTTGAAAATTTCTTCGGAAAAAACAATGAAAATGTAGGTATACAAGTATTCTAAATTTGAGTTGCACAGTAATCTAAATTTAACAACTATAAATTACATTTTATTTGTGAGCTTGTGGTCCTTGTATAAGTAGTCCACAATATAGCTAATTTTCAAGTATTGAACTTCTAAATTATTATTTCATATTTAAAACAAAGGGGACTTTGTTTTGAGGATGCTACTTTGTTTTCTAAATTATTTTCTTATTTTTTTAAAGTGTTAACTATTTAATAAGTTGAAGCATTGCATAGCAATCAATATAATTGCATGAAGTTAAAATATATGAACGTACAACAAGTAACAAGACAAAGAATTTGCATCTATCATTTAGCTCAAATGTGAAAAAGCTTGAACTTATTTCCTATCCTCCTGGTAGATGTCGTTCAGTGAAAAATTGACAAAGAAGGAACACCCAAGTCTCACATTGTACTACCTTCGAGATGTTTTCTGGGTTTGGAATACATGTGTGTGTAATGCATGTGTAGAAATGTTCTAATTCAGTTTCATAAGCAGAGAGTATCATAGACATAATTTGTTTACAGTGAATGGAACACTGGCAATATATATCGTTTTCTATTATCAATAATCCCAACAAGATATACCCTCTAATAGAATCTACAATTAGAAAAATATTTTTTTACATATTAGCTTCATATGTACATAGTATTCACAGCTAATCTTATCAACATACTTGAATTTTCATTCATTAACCAGTTCATCTCAATTTGAATCAATTTAAACAGATTTTTTTTTCACTTGTGGTTTAGCTGGAAGAATTTTTAATTCTTTCCAATATTTAGAACAGGATTCCATTCGTGAATCTATTTTAGCATATATTGTTTGAGCTAAAACTTCAACTGATTTAAGAGGCAATTAAAACTGAATATGCTCGAAAGTTATTTTATTATTTAGCTTTTATAGCTATTATGAAGGAGAACACGAGTTTACATAAAACCGCACATGTTTGGCTGGCTAATAAAAAGTATGCATGGCTTAAGAGATACTCAGCCAACAATTTTGCAATTATCACTACTCTGAACACTGAAAATTGCTCTGAGCATTTAAGCCAACATTCCAATTTGGAAAGCATCTATTTTCTCAAAATAAAAAAGCATCAGAGTATATGTCTGTGTAATATTATCATACTATCAGCAAAAAAAAAATATTTGGTATAAAATTGTATATGACTAAAATATCTCTTAGTTATCTCCTAATGATCAACCGACTCAAAATGAAAATTATCTGGTAAATTTCATGAGACAGTCTTTTTAATGCACACATGCTGATGCTAATAAGTGCACACACACAAGTTTCCGTATATACAACTCAATTCACCAGGAAAAAATGCAATTACATGGGTGTTTACTCACCATGAAAAGTTGGCTTGAACAAATAAAGTTTCAGAAGTCATAATTTATAAATCAATTTTCAATTGAGCAGAAAAGCATGTGTCACATATATCAAATGTACACTTTTAAAATACTTCGCTATAATTATATAAAATGTTATGCAATATTAAACGTCTATTATGTCCGCTAGCATATATAGCCGTAGAAGTATATTACCGTTTACTGTATGAAACCGTCACCAACAACCGCCTTATTCAACATGCCTTCGTAATACATGGTTTTGGCCTTTGCACTCACAACATGACACCATGTGACACATGATGAGGCTAAGAAATAAGTGGAGAGAAGAGAGATGATAGGGTCGTACAACAAATGCTGAGTGCACAAGAAGACGACGAGGAGAAAGATGAAAATTAGTTTAAATTAAATTTCAGAGGAGTTGGCAAACAGACTAAAAGACGCAAGATAAAAAATAAAATAAATACGGGTATTATTTATTTCGTTCATGTGGGAATGTTGAATGGTTGAAAAATAAATGAAATAAGATTAGCTTACAATATCGTCGTCATCAGCTCATCATCATCATCATATGAAGAAGCAACAGTCAAACAAATAAAGAGAATAGGCAATTTGTACAAAAGCCATAACCTTATTGTGGAAGAAATTTTGAGCGGAAATATGTCTCAAGTAAAAAATTGCTGACGATGACAATTATTTTTTTAAATCGGTGATGGACGATTTTATTTTTATTCGAATGTTAAATAATTTAAATAATTTCATGAAATGAAGTATAAAATATGTTGCCCCGATGTGATACAAGAAAGTATAAATTTAAAAGAAAAAAATCCCTTCTTTAATCAAACAACTAACTTCCGAAATACAACAACTGTGTTTTCATTACTTAAAATACTCATTTAAAAAGTATTCTACATTGGTTCATAAAAAACTTCAGACAAATGTGTGTATTTTTATTTATTCGCTTTCCATCATCATCCAGTCACTCGTTGAGACAGTTAACTGTATTGTAATAACGGAGTCAGAGTGCAAATATAAATATGCGTGAGTTTCTCTGCGAAGAAGTACTGTATATGATTTTTCGAATGTAAGGCCTATGATAATAAAGCTTGTTGTTATAACTTCTTCATTGCCACTGCTACAACAGCGCGTTAGCGAGGTAATGAGATATTTAGATGAGAGAACAGGAAATAATTAGCTTGGAATGCGCTAAAATGTCAATTGAAAGACGCTCTGAACGAGTGAGTTGTTTCCTTTGGAGAAGAAGAGTGAAATAGAGACAGAGTAAAAGAGAGGAGCAACTCTGCTACTTAATCCCAAACAACTAAATTTAAATGGAAGTCCTGTTGTGTGAGATGAGAGGGGACGAGTTTTTTTCTGAGTGAGAGAAAAATAGAGAAACAGTGAGAAAAAAAGAAATGATAAAAGCAACAGTGTATGTACTGGGGTAACTGCATGCATCTACAGATAAAAGTCTACTTTCTCGCTTGCATGCATAATAATGCGTACACTTAACCCGTTCGACAATAAAGAAATGATGCACGCCACATTGGATTTGCACTAGAAAATCTTCTCTTCGCTTTCAATCACACTGTTTTTCTTACTTTTTTCTACAATAATATGCATACTAAGTATTGTATTTGTATGTACTTGCATTTACTGTAGTAAACAAGCATATATTTTTCTACCACATCCATGTGTCACTAAGTGCCATCACATTATCCCAACTAATCTTAAGCTCGGTTGGGTTGAACCCATGAAAATTATTTTTATTATTATTTCTTCCTACATGTGTATACACTACACTGTGAGTATATAATATTTGTGCATGCATATAAGTGCTATCTACGCTAGATGATATAAGATGTGCAGTGAATCGGGGTTTGCGTGCGAGAATTTTCATCTACATAAAAAAGTAGGGAAAAAAACGCCACCACATGCTCATAAAAATATGCTAGAAAAGTTATCTTATTAGTCTACTTTGTATGGTTGTGTTTTGTATCACTTCAAAAGTATTTAGACTGTATTTTGTTTTCCCTTTTATGTTTATCACAGAAAGAAGGAAGCAAAGAGGAAAAAACGTATGCAACAAAGTAAATTAAAATGGTACGTATATTGTCACTAATTATTCCAGTGCCGACTCGTTGGCATTGCACCATAATCATTTGTCTCGGGAAACCAAGCAATTTGTCTGTCTAATTTGCTGTGGAACGCTGAAAATGTAAAGGAAACTTAAGAAATGGGATCCAATATACCGAAAACTCCGCCTCCAACAAGTCAACTAGTCAATCAACTGTAATTCGTCCGTGGAAGAGGAGCAATAATGCAGTGTGCTTCACCACGTTGAGTTGAGTTAAAAACTACTTACATATGCTCGCAAGATAAAAAAATATACATATCTAATAATATTATGTACAAGTATGCATTGTACATAATTGTTTCAAATTAAAATGTGTGTGCTTCTTTGTACAATTAGCCATAATAATAAGGAACTCCCTAGTTGAGAAAACCATTATGTGGATATAGAATGTGTACATAATTTGAGATGAAAAAGAGTAAAATAAGAAGAAATTAACCACAA
The DNA here is from genome assembly GCA_034695465.1 of Entomobrya nicoleti. Taxonomy (NCBI): domain Eukaryota; kingdom Metazoa; phylum Arthropoda; class Collembola; order Entomobryomorpha; family Entomobryidae; genus Entomobrya; species Entomobrya nicoleti. The sequence continues at coordinate 4,704 of JAQFZG010003618.1, read as the reverse complement.
CCAACCGAAGGACACCATGACAAGCGGTAAAAAATGTAGAAAAGATTATCCTTGTAATCCTGTACCATACTCAATTTGTTGATTAATTTCTAAAGTGTCCGTTTCCTCCACAGAAAGAATGTTTTTTTTTTCTGGCAAATACAGCTAACTTTAAATAAATGAGCTAAATAAAAGAGTTAATGGTACAAATTTGGCTAAATGTTTATTTTTTCATCCGTAAAGTTGTTTTTAAAAATCTGTTTTTTACGATATTTTGATTTCCTTAAATTATTTAGATCCTTGGTTACAGATTTTATTTGACATGAGTATAACAAGTCGCAGTTCAAACTATTTATAACAAGTACCTTTGTTTGTAAAGACGTACCATAGTTTTCCTTTGTGTTCCCATCATTAACATCGTCATCATTAACGACCCAATACCAGCACTATTAATTAGTCAATAGAGTTATTTCATAATGAGCATTAATTAGGGGAAACGACTAGCTCTTTTAATGTTTTCAGATTATCCTAATGACAGCTCAGAGTATCTAGAAAATTGGAACAGAGAAAAGAATAGTGTATATGCATATATCAAAGTGTACTCTATGTTATACTAAACTGCATACTTCATCGGTGAAAGAAAAGAAGAACGTCAACGTCACCAGTTTCAGTTTTCAGTTGGCTGTTAGCTACATATGTAGGTTCATTTTCTCGTGTAATTGGTCCCATTAATGGTGATGGGAGCAAAGTAGACTCTTTTCAGGAAAAAAGAGGTATTCGTTCATGTGTTACCATTGCCATTAATTATGTTTTAGTAATGATACATTCCACTCTTTCGCCCCTGCTCGTTCATTTGTTTGCAGGGTGATGTGTTATGCAATAATAATAAATACATACAAATGAATCCATTATTGACGTTGTGCCCTGTGTCTTGTTAATTATTTTCATTTTGGTGAGTTAATACGCATTTTAGATTTTTTTAACGTTATGGTATACGAGATTTTTTTTAAACAAAAAATCAGTCACCGAATTCCTGTATCAGTGATGTATGTGATGTATCAGTATCATGAACATACATCACACATATATATCCATCAATATAAACAGTTTCACTCTACTTCAGCCCACTGAATAAGTTGATCTACAAAACGCATAACTTTATTGTCAAACCTCTTGCTAACCTCATTATTATCAAACTTGTAGCTTTGATGACAATCTCTACCTCAATTGCAGAAAATACGCGTACAATTACTTCTGATTAATATTGAGCAATGCTAGGTAAGAGAAAGGCCGTCCCATAACAGTTTTAAACTTCGTATTTAAAGATACATTCTTTAATATTTCAATTTGTGCATAATAATAAAATATTTGATGAGGGAAAAACTCGTCAAGCGTCCATCTTCTATGGTATGCCAATAATTTGATATACAATAATAATAGCGATCATATTACAAAACGATTGCCAGACACTTTGTCAAACCAGTTTACTTTATATGCATTTTACTTACAAATCGACAAAATATCGAAACCATTTTTTTAGGGGCAAGGGGTTCTCAAATCCAAATTTCCTGACAACTAAGAAAATCAAACAAACCGAAAACGGATTCGGCGAAGTGTTAACTCAAGGATTACATGTAATATCAAATCGTAAATGTTTTGCATCATCAAAAATATTGGTAATATAATAATTTATCGTTTCAAACTGCACAATTAGAGAGATACAAATATGCTCTGCTTGTGCTGATGTACTAACCAACTTGGTTTGATTTTTTCTAATTTTACTAATTTTTCTAATTTATAATTGATTGATTGGTGTAAGTGTAGTTGTATTTCTACTTCATATACGTATTCGCACTACGGCTACAACCTGGAAATATATGCGAGCCAGTTTGACTCATGGCGCATATTGTATTATTCCATCGATGGGAAACGTTTGATCTTCGAATTATAAGTCAAAACTACTTGCCTGTAGGTATATTAAGACACATTCCTAATCTTAGATCTGCTTTTAAATTTAAAGTACTCACTGTCAGTGCAGTGATTAGAAAATCCCGAAAAAAGAATGTCTGAATTTACTCATATACGATTAAAGGTTGTGGCAGAATTGGTCTGGTGGGCGATAAACTAGTATTCATCCAACAAAACAGAAAAGACATTCAGAAATGCTTTCCAAGTGAGATATACATACAAGTATACAACAACCAGTTACATTTATTTACGACTGACAGTAAGCTAAAAGGTTTTCAAAAAATGACAACACTTAAAATGTACAACGTATTTTAGAACTCATGGTTGTATACAGAAGATTCTCCATGTAAAAACCCAACGACGGAAGGAAGAGCTCGGTAATAAAAGTCGTGCAACAATGGTAATTATGGCCTTATGTAAATTGGTAAGGGGCGTGAAAAAGAGCACACTAATAAAGAGTCAACTTTAAAAATGTGGTATGACGAGAGAGCAATAAATGCAGAGAAGCAAAAGATAGAAAAATGATTATAAGAAAGAAAAAAATTGTTATTTCAAGCATGTAATAAGGGCCTTGTCTTGCATACACAGACTACAGGAAATTAGCTTCGTGAATCGTGCATATCTAATTTTAGCGGAAAGTTCTAAGTTCTAGGCAAGCAACCAAAAAAATATTTTTCAACTTTTTTTTTCCTTCTTCTTCCAACAAACCAAGCTTGGCTGTGATTTTTACATTAACTCTTTTTCCTCTTTTAGTTGTGTCACTTTCTTGCTGACATGGTGCGGTTATTGTTGTAACGCCTTTTCTTATTAACTGTGTATCATATGAAGCATTTGAAAAAAAGTAGATAGAAGTGAAAAGATTGTTTGTATGACAGTCTGTTTGTCTACACTAGAGCCGTGCTTATGGAAAAAGATACTTTTGAACTTGGGATGTTGGATTAATGTTTCGCTATTTTTGTGTATTAGGTTGATCGAAATTAAGTAGTTTATTTTTTTACTTCACCCGCCTTGTTGTAATCTAAATAGGGAAATTATAAGTAATAAAAGGCAAATAGGTCTACTAATCATCTGTGCTATGTGAATATCCTCCTCGTTTCTCTCACCCTTTCTTTTTTTCTAATCTTTATTTAGTTTTTTTGGAGATTCATCCATCCTTTTAGGTTCTAATGGAAGTCAAAAAGGCAAGAAAATAAATACCTTTTATGTGTGTTGGTTGAGGCATGCTGTTGTAGGCATATCCATATAATATGCAATATACAATATTATAGCTATACACTCCAAAAAGTACTATCATTTTATTTTAAAAGGTCTCACTAAAGAGACGCAATTTCATCAGAAAAGGAGCAGCAATGGCGATAAAATTGCCTCTTTTTTTCTCTTCATTTTCTCAGATATTTGACAACCTATTTTTTAAGTTAAGTAAAAACAAGAAAAAAAATCTACTGGAGTAATAATCATACTAATAAGTAAGCTGCATTCGCTCTATTTTTTGAAACCTTTTCATAATAAAAGTTGGTTTTGTTGGTTGATAATAAGCTGTCCTTATTCCAAAATCGTCCCTGCCACAAACTTTTTTTCCCTCTCACTTTCGTTGGTTTACGCTCAAGAGCTGATAATACTATTATTATTGTTCCATTTTCTAGACGACCAAGTTTATAATAATGTCTGCTAACTTATGATTGCATCTTGTGTATCCTTTCTTTATGTTGCATTTACTTGACTAAAAAAAATTGTTTGCAGCAGAGTAGCAGCAGCAATATCCATAATCATCATCTCAGCACAATCCACTCAAGTTATGTCTTTCATCCCACTTCATTTACATCTCTCTCTATCTCCCTCTCTTTCTCTCTTACGTTCTTTTTTTAACCATTTAATTTTTTTCTGTGCCTTTTTCAAAGTACGTTTTTCCCTTACCTCCTCCTTCTCATTTTCCCTGTCTTTTTTCTAATCATAGCTTAGAACGATGCTAATAATTTGTAGGCATGCATGCATAAACTCTGACAGTGATAAGAAAACCGAGAAAATGACACGACATGCTAGTAAAAACACAGAGACACATTTTTCGTAGCATGTCTTTTTATATACTTTTATCATCACTTTAAATGTGCAAACATATATGTATGCTATGCATGTAAATAAACAAAGAATATGTACATTGATATGCTTAGTGTCAAGTTGGCTCATTCTGATCTCCCAACACCGGAACAAGCTAATAAACTTAAACAGACTCGATTGACTTTTGACCATAATCTTACAATTACAATTGAACCTTCGTGTTTAGTTTACTGCTGAGAATATTTAACTTCACACGCACCTTTTATGTTTGTAGAAAAGTACTTAAATACAAATTACTTAAGTAAATACAATGCATGTTATATTATAATTGGGTAACGAAGTAGCATTTTTATTATATCACAGAAGCACATATTCGTCCTATCGAAATGCTCTTGATTTGAAGATTCAATTGAACTAAAATGTTGCTTGAATAAACAAAACATTAGTTATTTACAACAAAAATGGCCAATTTAACACTTAATTAATGTGTTTATATTTCAAGAGAAAAATAATCAAAATTATAGATTTGACAACGTTCGCCTTTTTAAGTTTATCAAAATCGGTATACTGATGAAAGATGTAAACTCAAATGATGAAATATGCAAAGATGAAAGCAAAATTGACAAATTTTTCTCAGAAAAAGAAATGTGAATGGTGATTGGAGCCGGAAGAAATAAGAAGACAAAGAAAAACAAAAAGAAA
>JAQFZG010003617.1:0-13232 GCA_034695465.1 Entomobrya nicoleti | reverse complement strand
AAAAAAACACTTACGAGAAAGGGAATAAAGTAGATTGTATTCTTGATTTTCTCCCATCATCTCCCGGAACGCTTCTGCAAACTTATTATCGGGATTTTTGGCATCTTCCATTTGAATCCCTAGAGTGGTTCGAGCAAACATGTCAATCAACCATGTTGTCAGACGCCTGTGAATGGAATGAGAACTTTTATACATTTCCATAATATGTACTACAAATATTTATAATAAAGTAAACAACTTGCTGCAAACTGTACATTACTGCTACAAATTATATGACTTTAAAGAATAAATCCATATAAAACCTAAACACTAACAAACAAAGTAGCAAATAGAAGCTGTTGATGTTTTATCTTCATTTTTTTAGGTAGAAGGGGCTTCAAAAAAGTGTACAAGTACCTTTTTTGTGAATACTGTATATGATAGGGCACTTTATGTTCTATGTGATGCGTAGGCAGGCATCAAGTTTCCTATTTGTAATTTGAGAATACAATTTCATTTTTAAAAAAGCTCAAGAGCATCATTGTACGCAGTACTCATCTTTCTTTTTGTAGTCATCAACATCATCTTTGCTGCTTTGTTCGACGCTATACAACTTGCTTACACTTCTTTTTTACTACTTTTACCATCATCAACAGCATCCTAACAACATGTGCTCATAACGTCTATGCTGGTGAATGTTTTATTCTGAAAGTAGGTAAACTCTTGTGGGAGTTTTTGAGTAAAGGTTCCCTCATCGGAAACGGGTTTGTGGTAAAGCCGTGTGTTCTTGATAAGCTTTATGCAAGGGTATTTTGTAGTAAAAACAAAATTAAGTATGACATGATATGATGTTGTTGATGATAGCAAAATGTAGTTGGTGAAAGACGCGTAGGAACTTATGTATAAAAACACTTCAGTCATTGAGATAGACGTGTGTTTCTTTCTATCATTCATCCACATTCACTTTGATGTGCAATGTGCTAGTGAAGAAACTGAGAGAAGAGTAATAACATACTTACTTTCTACAGTCGATTTTGAGCCGCCCCTTTACATCACATTCAGATCTCAAGTCATCCATAAATTCTGAAGCACTCTTTGCAATCACATCACTCATTTGTCTCAACTTTGCGGTTGTAAACAAAGGGCTGAGGTAGGTACGAAGTTGTTTCCACTTTTCTCCTGTGAGAAATCAAAATAATGTATTTGCCACTTTTAATGAGCAAGCTTTCTCTGATGATCGTGATGAGCAATGAGGAATATGGGGATGACGAGTGAGGCGATGCCAGTGGCAAGGCAAGTACTGAGAAATGGTATGAACAGATGGTGGTTTAAAAGCTCGATAGGATGAGGAAAGGATTTCAGGGTGGTACACAAGAACACATGTGCATGATTGCAAGGTATTTGCGCACTAGATTGTTGATTGGAAACAAACAGTGACTGTTGTGTAAAAATTACCTGGTTGATAATCTAAGATCTCATTGAGCACCGGTGATCCAAAATCTATGTCTTGTCTATCTCCAAAATGAACAAAGTCCTTTACAAAGACAAGACGAATGATCTCTGGGTCAGCTATGTAGACTTGGGGAGTTTGCCCAACGTAAGACTGAAACAGGGGAAATGTATTTAAAACGAAACGATAAATTAACTACATTAAGTAGGCACATCAGAGCCAAGCGATGCGATGCAGGGCTTTTATGTGGAAATTTATTATGGATACTGGATTTATGGGAAGCATAATACATAATTATTGCAAAATGATTTATGTGTAAATGTATAATACGCGTGTGGTTGGAAGACCAACTTTTCGCATCAGGAAACAACATTCGAGATGCACGAGTACTCATTGTATTTATTATTGAAGCGAAAGTTGTATATGTATCTACAATAAACAACTTGTATTAAAAGCAAAAGAGGAATTAGCATAAATGGTGGTAAAATAATAAATTTCGGTATGCATATGTTCTTACACCCCACACTCCTCCAAACTTCTTAAACCGCTCTATATCTGCCAAGTGTAAAACGGTTTGGTGGAGATTAGGCTCACTTCCACAGAACAGTGTTGGCTTCACCACTGGAATTCCACTTGCTTCCAAAACTCCATAATTTTCCCTGGCTTGGGAAAGCACAGCCGTGACAAGGAGAGCAAGTACTCCAAGGAATGGATTCACCACGCTGAGGGTAATCAAGGTGCCGAATAACACTAGTCCTGTTGGGTTGTTTGGCGTGAGCAAACGAGTCAAACTGGCTAACACAGCCATTTTCTCTTTTTGTCTACAATATTTCCTCGTGTGTGTTTTAGTTTAGACACAAACAAAAAGGAAAATGTAATTTTCAGTGGAAATTATTGAGAAGACACAAAAACGCTTTTTGGAAAGTATACTACTTTATACCACCAACATCGTTTCACAGCTATGCAGCAACAAAAATTACTGCCATTTTTGAACCTTTCAAGTAACAACACAATAGAACTTCAGCACACACTTTTACACAAACATCAGATGCAGATTTCACATCATCATCGTCATCATCATGGCCATGGCACGGTGACGGCAAATGAGTGGGTGTTTAAGAATAAATTGTGCGATGTTCTTTGGAAAGGTGACAATGACAAGCATTATTGCTTGCTGGAATTTGTGTCTGGAGGAGTGCTTTTTTGCGTCTCTCTGCCTGCTTGCCGTTTCTATTATGTTTATACTGCAAGTGCAAACTGTAAGTCAGCACAGATACAGAATCGCTATCCAATAACACCAAACAGTGTAACGCGTTTGCCTTTTTATCAGCAGCGCAGAGTAATATGGAAATGTAAATGGCAGATAGTGTAGACTTTTCAGAGCACAACTAGTCCTCTAAAGGTTATCTACATAAAAGATAGAATGTAATTGGACGTTGTACAAAGAGTGAAGAGTGAGAAAATCAACAAGAGTCTGAAATTCCACTGGAAAATGTACAGGGTTTGTGACGATAAGAGATAGAGATGGATGTTAAAATAAACATGGTATGTAATTATAAACAGCATACCTTATTTTTTGAGTGAGTAGTTTAATGCTTTTTGTCGGCACTCGCATATTATATAATGCATACGTTTTACCATTCTTTACAGCATTGCAATTAAATTCCCTGATACCAGTTATGGATACAGCTTTAATGGACCAAAATAAGAGATTCGATCGTGAGATGATAAATATCAAAATGACCATTGCTAGTATATGAATATCAATATATATAGGGTTAAATCATCAGGTCGTTAAGATATGCAGTCTGTTTATTATATCAATTCTGTCACTCACAAGTATTTTATGCAATCTGAAAATTATACGTTTAAAGTTGTATTGTATCTCATGGTAAGCCATACATGCAAAATGAATAACCTTGAAAGTTGAAACCAAACAAACATGCAATTCATGCGAACTAACTTACTGGACACTGACATGCAAGTTGAAAAGTGGTCAAATGTGTTAAACACATAAAGCAGTATATAATCGTTTCATTTCTTTAGCTCCTCAAGCTCCATTTAATTGTTTGCCTTTTCATTGAGGTATGAAAATGAACGTTTTTGTCCGCTAAATGTCTGTTCAGGGTTAACTTCTTCACGCAAAAAAAAACATCCTGTCAGCAACTTGAAGCAAGATCGCTCGAAAAATAGAAATGACACGACAGCAGCAGCTCACTGCTTTAAAATGTGAATTTCACATTTTTCAGATATGTGTTTGTGAGTTGTGTCGTTGTGGAAGCTTTGAAAATGTTTTCCAAATAAATAAATCTCAAAAGATGGGAAACGAGTTTACTCCGCTCCGCCATTTTGTATGCCAAAATGACAAGATTTTTATTCCTCTAGGTTTGAGATACTAGACAGAAAAATGGGCTTCATCATTTATGTATGTGAAAGTCAATAACGTTAAATCTGGAGCAAAAGCAAATTCGTGTATAATTAATCAAATTATTTTTAAGTCTGTCACGTAGCAGGGTGGAATACATAAAAGTTGATGGTACAAACGCTGTGACTTCACAGAGTAGATTTGATGTTGATACTTGAGACATTTCACACTGCATCTACTAGGTCTGGCCTGGCCAGGCCATTTAGATTCAAGCTAACGAAATGAAGACTATTCTCTTTAATGAACGACAAACGAACCTGGTGTTGATTAAATAAGATCTCGTGTTTGTAGCGACGGCTAAATCCCTTTTCGTACGACAGCATCAACAAAGGTGCAGTCTAGTCTGTTATATATAAGGTTTCTTCATGAAAATTCTCCATTCAAACTTCAAAGCTTCTTTAAATTTTTCCTATACTTTTTGTGTTGTCCTTGTTTTGGTATTTCGTTTTCGCATTTATTTAATATCACTTTTCTTGTTACTATTATATCCTTAAAGTTTGTTTTGGTTTTTGTACCACTATTCCAGTTTGAGAAAATATTTTAACTTTAAATAGGATTTCTAAAGTCGTTTTCAAAGTTAATATATTTAAAAAATCTTTATTCCAGCTAAGTAGTATTTTTAGATCAAAAAGCTAAAATTGTTAAGCATATCCTACGAATGTAAATATTTTTTTGTACTTACATATTTTATAAGTCTTTGTTTGTATTTCAAGGCGACAAACATTGATTGTATTTATGCGTGTATCGATATTGACTGATTGATAAAATGTGTCACGAATCGAGTCAAAACTTAAAGCAGTCTTGACTTCTAAAATTTACGTCACTGTTCCACGTTTTTACTTTCACTACTACGATTTGCACCACATGCAACGGATTTCTTGATTATTGTGAATTTTAAAACGCCTTTCTTTGAAAAGCCTTGGAATGGAACAAATGATGCTTTTACTATAAGCTGCTAACGTTAGTGTTATTCTTATTATATGTACGTTGTACATCTATTCATTTAATGTAGATGAACGCAGTTCTGCATGTATGGATGTATGAAAAATATACCCTTGTAAACTGTTTAATTAGGTAAAATCGACAAACAGACTTTTTGTCGGTCCGTAGAGAGATCTTAGAAAGCACCATTCTGGTAGTTAATAAAGCATGATGTTGAGTACAGATAAAGTGATCAGTGAAAGAAAACGAGTTATGTACACACTGCAACACATTAAAAGTAAGAGAAGGAGAAAAAGAAAAAATGAGAGCAAGCAAAACGAAGGGAGATATAATATAATAGCTATTATATTATTGTTATCCAATCACAGAAAAAAGTTAAGTGGTCCGCGCTCCCAATATTATATTACAACTGGAAGCGCAGTGTAAATAGAACTATAATACGCGAATAAAGAAAAATAGCATTCCAAAGGATGCAAAAGTAACGATATAGTTTAGGAATACAGCATCATAGCAATGGTGTTGTCGTACATTTAGGATACATTTTGTTATGTTTTTGGGTGAAAGAATGTGAAAGATGCATTATTTCTTCCGAAGTAAGTAATATTATCGCGAAAGTTCATATTACTGGAAAATGACTTTCCAGATCAGGCCAAGCCAGACATGAGGAAGAAGACATTGAGAAAAGAAAGTAGATCCACGACCAGAAGATGGTCGTGGCTCTACTTGGCGAAGGAAGAATTGAAACTTGATCCATTCATCCATAAAAGAAGAACTAGGCATAATGCGTAGTCTTTTGAAGGAAAAAAGTATACACATGAGTGTTTTCATAGGGAGCAGATGACTAAAAGAAGGAGCCATACATTGATGAAATATAGTTAATGAAGTATGCTAGTAGTGGCAAGAAATGACTTAAGTTGATACGAGGCTACTGGTGCCTATCGTCCTCATGATGAGGGTGAGGATGGTGGTGCCGTGCTGTTGGCCTATGAGCCGTTTTCTTCCAGCTTTCTCAAAGTTAACAAAGCGGAGAAAAAGTTAACATGATACATTCAGCACAATAGCCATTCATAGTCTATGCTCATCATAACGAGAAAATGTGAGATACAGGACATACTATCATTTCAATATAAAAATGGAGATTGAGTAGAAATATGAAAGCTTAGGTTATACATAAAATGTATAATGTTCATCAACCCATTCTTCATTTTCTCAACTTAACCCAATGATGAGGATGATAGGCATGATAAAAGGAAAAAAATAGGAAAAAAATAAGTTCATTGTAATAGTAATAATAATAATGAAACGTGTCCAATGCTCAACATTCTTTATCCTTTCATCCTTTGAGATCGGAATGAATAAAATGACTTTTACTTTTTGCCCCTCAACCTTTATACTACTATTGACTACTTTACACATAATGTAGTTCATGCATGCATGTTTTATTTAAGCATTGCATAGTTTATATATAATGTGAGTTGTGGGCCTTAGAAGAGGTATTATTCCGGATAAATTCATGATTTAAAAAATACATGCCACTACAATGGAATCTATATGCACGTTGTTTAGTCTGTTCCAAATGACTTACAATCAGCATCAGCTCAATATAACATGCTAACTCAAATAGGTTTCAAAATGGTAAAATACCAAGGAATGTTTTTGTTTTAGTTGTATTAGTGCTGGAACATGAAGGCTTATCTGATTATCAGAAAGAAATAGAAGATAACAAAAGGTTTAAATATACTAAAGCTCATATTTATAGGTATATTACTTACTTTATTTCAGGTTGAATAACTAACAGTACAGACATCACAGCACTTCCAAGGAAATGCTGTGTAATGAAAAACCAAAAGGGTTTATTACCCCATCAGACGATGATAACAACGAGCAGAGAGCTTAGGTTTTCTCTCAAAGAATAATTACTTTCTTCCTCGAACAAAAACAATAGGAAACATCTATCTCTTTATATACACATATAATTAGTGTTACAACATAAGTTATGACATGTTCGTAGTTCGTACAAATTATAGGTATATATTTATGAAAATCAATGAAATCCAGAGATAATGAGAGAACTAAGTCGACATAAAGACCAGTACATCAGACAGATAATACATGTTGTTCCGTGGAACCGTGGAAGAGAAATACATTCCAACTCAATACTCCTTTGATTTTTTATATGCATACAAAGGTATTAAATATAATATCAAATATAAATGTACATATCTCTGAATACTACGGCCCCTGCGTTTGTTTGATTGATTAAGTGTCTTTGTTGTTTTCAATATACTTTAACTTTGCACTTTATTTGCTCATGCATGTATTTACGCATACAAGAACCAGTTGAACGCGAACAGTACATTGATAAAACGCAAATGCAACAATAATGAAGTACATTTAAGAAGGAAGCTGTACAAGTTGCATCTTTCAAGAAGGATAATGATCATTTTGGTTCTTACTTTGTTCCTGCTAACAGTTGTGGTGCACTTCCCGTCGTTCCAGTTAGCTGCATACATATATTGAGCAAATCCTACTAATTTTGTAATTTTCACTTTTCTGTGGACTACTAGGTTACTATATCACATTACCTTTTACCATCATTATCATCATCTACGTTCTACATGGTCGCTATTTATTTTTGCTTTTGCTGGTATTTTTTCCTTCAGTAGTTGCATTACATGTTACATATTTGTACACACACTTAATGTCACCATGCTATACATATATTGGGTTTAAATGAAAGCATAGTGCAAGTATACTACCACAGAAAAATATAGTGTACAGTTATATACCGTTAATAGCTACTTATAGTGTGCACTGTGCACTGCACATCATCTCATATGAATCAAAACAAGTGAAAGCTCCCTTTGCGCCTCTCATCCACTTTTTGTATGTTTATATGTATATGTCTTCCATCCTAATTTCGTTTTTCTCATTTAGTCCTTAACTTTATAAAGCGAAAGGAGACTAGATGTTCATCTAACATGATTTTGCGTGGTTTATATAAGTGAACAATGCAATTTTACATCTCCGCAGGCTTTTCCTGCTTTTCTTGGTTCATGTTGTTTCATATAGTGTGGGTTGCAATTGTACTAAACAGTAACAAAATCCATTGTATTGCATCCACTGATGAAAAAGTACGATGCTCTTTTTAGTCCGTTATCATCGCAATGAAGTGATGAGTAAGCGTCCTAGTCCTAAAGGCTCTTTTCTTATTAAGTCCAAAAGAGTGTTCATATATATGCCAACGGATAACCTATTTTACTACTATCCACTTTATTCTTCCCTTTCGTTTTTCTATTCATTTTATTGTACTCGTTGTTCTGCACAAGTTTGCGTAAGGAGTTCGTGTGATTCCATCTTTTCCTCCAATTTCTACACTTCTCTTCGTTCTCATCAGCAACTCAACTCTTTGCCGTCGTGACTGGCCAGAGATAGAGCACGAATGCATGGGATTCTGAAATTGTGCATTGTATTTGGTATTTCCCAAGATCTTACTTAAAACCAACAGTACTAAAGTACACAGCAATCAAGAAAATTCTATGAATTAACACTAAAAAAATCTCAGTTTCTGTTCTCATACCGAATCCTTTTCCCCAGTAGTGCTAAAGGCCTTCATATCACAACTATTACATGTACTGCTCGTGTGAATTTAGTCGTGCTGTTTTGTTGTTTTTGGCTAAGATTTTCCTAACCAACTCGTCCACCAACAACATTAATGATGATGGTGATGAAGCATCCTTCTATTTTATTTCTTAAAATATAGGTTGCGGGGCTCAGTAACCAAAAACTTTTGACCTGTCTGGCCCAGTCTGTTCAGTCAGTGGAGGCAATTCTTTTGTTTTCGTTTCTTTTTTCATAGAAACCCCTAAACTAGTTGTGTATGTGTGTGAGCTGTTACCTTACTTTTACGACCGCCATATTCACAGATTGGAGCAAAGTTTACTATCTGTAGAAAGTTGTAAAAGTACAAACGTCGAAAAGAACAAAACATGGAAATACATCAGTAGAAATGCCAATACGACATCTCAAATACAACAAACAAACGAGAAAACATCTTGATGTTTGGTCAAATACAATACATGTAGTACGTGTGCACCTACACTTCCGTTTCTTCACTGTCCTTCTCTCTAGACAAGAAACTCTCAATAAATAGAAACTAGGAATCTGGTGTTGAGTTTGTAGAAAATGAGAATAAAGGTTACAGAAATATCTTCTATAACTATACCACTACAGAAAACAAAAAAAAACTCAATCTTTGTACGTACTTATACGTTACATGTGTAGATACATATATTTAGATGGATTGACACACACGTGTGAATAAAAGAGAAAAAGTAGAAATGAAATTCAAGTAAAAAAGTAAGGAAAAGTTTGGTGAAACTTGGGAAGGGTTAAAGAGGAAGGGTCTTTCTGATGTGGCTATATGTAGTTCATGTGCCATTGTGGTAGATGTTTGTGTTTTTATGTTCCATCCAACTTTGAACCGGCGTGGTCACAAAACATTACCAATGGAGAACAGAGGACGAAGAGACGCCAGTGTTGATCGAGATCATTATTCTCGTCGCACATTTTGTCTTCTTTAAAAAATGTTACGTGAGTATGCGGCGCAGTGCGTAAGTATTTTTCCAAACCAAATGCTGATGTGCCATATAGTTTTTCTATTGAATAAAGTTAGTTTTAACAGTCATTGTGATTCACTTTCAGTTGTAACGCAAAAACCACTTTTGGTAAATAAAGCATAAGTTTTGGTCTACAGTCTGTGTGTATAGAACCAGCCAGTGGGAGGAAGTTTAAAGATAATTTTGAAGATATTACTGAGGGAAAGAAAAGTCAAAACACTCGAAGAAAAGTTTTTGGATTGTTTTAGATTTGCTCAAAATACTACTTCATGTAATATCAACTTCTGTTGACGAATATCATTGTGCGATCTATAAGTGAAACGACGGACAAACTGTCCCTTCAACAATTTTCAGCCGCAAATCAGACGCATTTTCATTTAGAGATGAGTGAATAGATAGATGCATACAACGTTCCTTCTTGCCAGCAGCAACCACTAAATGCAACCAAGATATTGCTTTAGTTTTATTACAGTTTCAGAATTTGTTGATTAATTCTTCAAGTGAGTCTTACAGTTTGAAGAAAATATAACGAAGCTGAAGATTTGAAGAAATGCAATAGGGCTTTCAGGAGTACGGGCAAACTAAGCGAAAAAATCAAACAAATCCTGTGAAATATACCGTAAATCATGGAGTGTGCTGCTCATATACATATGTACAAGTTTGTGTCTATACTTTATGTATTAAGTAAAGACTAAGACAATATAGACATTAGACCAATTTACATAAAAACCCTTTGTAGTGGCCATTCATACACAGAGAATTCATAAATAATTTCATAATAAAACAGTAGTAGTATCGTAATCAAGTATGGTACCGCTTCAGTATTTTTATTCATTTTTGAACATTTGTGCGAAAATATGAATTTAAATCGCAGCAATGCAATTTTCAAGAACGGATAGGAGAAATGTATTCTAGTTATGCCGATATCAAGCAAACCATTTCAGCGCGTAGGAGTAAAGGGAAGTGGCGTTCTTGCCTCGTTATTGAGTAATGACTGTCTTGTTCAATGAAGCATTTGCCTTCCAGAACTTGATACAAATATGCAAAAAGACAAGCAAAAAAATCATGAAATAAAAAATTGCTCGACCCACACATTGTCGAGTAGAATTTCGACGAAATTAACTTCGGAGAATAAAGCGTTTCGTTATACACAGAAAGTGCATACGAAAAACAAAAAAGTATATGTATGTTAGTTGTTTATTACACGATTTAATCTTAACTGTAGGATGGGAGGAATATATGAAATTGACTATTAAAAGTTATTTTAATGCACACGGAAAACGCTTTCTCATTTTCAGCATTACCAAAACCCTGTAGCTGAAAAGCATAACAAAGCCTTAACCAATCTATCCATCCATACACTACAATGTCTTGGTTTGTTAGTTCGTAGAGATGTAACTTGGACATTGGTTATGTATTCATTGTTCACTCTTAAACAGAGTTTCATTAACAGACCTATAAAATTGTTTAGTGTTTCAAACCCTGGTTTTGAGCTGACAGCTAACAAGAAAAAAGGAAATTAAGGCCATTCTCCTCAGCTGAATTAAGTAACATGATCCACCATTTACACAAGGGAGGAATATTTGTTGAAACAATAGCTAGAGCTAGATTCGTAAATGCAATAAAACAGGAACTTAAACACGTTGCTGAAACGTGCATTTTGAAGTATAATTTTAATATACCAGCAATATTATAACTTGTAGCAATACAATCTGAACATAGATGAACTTATCTGTCTGAGTCTAAGAATTTGATGAGAACCAGCCAGCCGTTGGGTAACATTTTTAAAATATGTAAAGGCAAAATGCGACATACTCATTTACTTTTCGAGCTGAATGGAAGTCCACAAACAACTCATTATGGTCATAGATGAAATTTTTCCATAAATTTTTGTTTTGAATTTTTCTATAAATCTCTAGACAAACAGACAAATAACAAACATCATTAGTTTACTTTTAGTTATCCAATAAAGATTGTTTTACTTTTTACTTGTACCAAAGCTCATGTCATGTGGCACCCATCCATTCTCCTACAATGCTATATGTTACATCTCAGTCGCACAAATGCCAACTTAAAAAGCAGGCAACTCAACGTCTACGTGGCCACTAATCTAACACAACAAGGGCTCTTAATACAATATTCTCGTCTTTTCTTACATGTCCATCGCACAACGTCTTATTTTCTTTCTTTTTTCACAGTCCACTCTATCTCATCTCATCGTTTCCCTTTTGTTACTACTCCTGCTTTTGGCACAACAACGAACCACCAACAAAACTTAACCACGCCAGCATACCACAAAAACGGCAAGCAGGATGGCAATAATCGCATGACTCACTTACTCACTTTTATTTCTCCGAAAAATAAGGAGAAAGCACTTGGAACTATAATAGTAATGTCAAATGTGCACAGTTTTTACTTTTTACCCTATTATTAGACATGTTGTAACAAGAACAAGAAAAAAGAAATACAGTAACATTTACGGCTCCACACAACCATTTTTTCTGGATTTTTTGCTTGGCTTCTTCAACCATTTTTTAACTCTTTGTGTCTTCTACATTTTTTCGATGAGATTTTCCCCCTTATTTCTCAACTTTTTCCCGATATTTATGTTGGATATGAAGGTTCTCCCTCACAACCCGTACGAAGATACATATATTTCTCCCGACGATATACCTAGTTACAAAGATATAGATATTCATCGTTTCTTGCTGCGTTATATTCTTCATGCTACATATACACTTTTGATCGACTGCTACAAAAGAAAAAAATGGACTGTGGGAATATCTTTCTGAGGTTTAAGAATTTTGGCTGCGTTCCTTAGCTAACAGATGAACAAAGATTTGAGTGTTACTTTCACAATGATGATTATGACGAGACTAGTGGGACGATTGCTGTTGGCTCATCTCTATCACATTTGACCGTGATGCCATCACAAGCACCAAAACTATACAAAGCTAAATGACATTGTATTCATACTTCACATAGAAATGTCGACATTTAACAAGCTTGCTTTTGTACGAAGAGCTTTGAACATGGCTATAATATGGCCCCACTCTACACACATATTATTTTTACGGTTGACCCGACCCACATACTAAGACAGTTATCATTCCGTAAAATACATCATTGTACTTGGCAGTGGCAGAGGTTTTTATAGAAATGAAAAATGGTGCAATAATGAATATGCGTGACTGTTTCAAACGACAGATTACTGTGCAGCTCAATTTTTTTATATGCCTATGTTGTATGATTGCCGTTAAGTTGGGAGTTAGTACTAGTATGCTTAAAGCGTTGTATATATCGTCACGCGCTAAATTCAACGCCCAACTACCTAACCGGTAAACGGCTAGACCGAACTCTTTCGGGTTGCTAGTATTTTGTACTAGAGTAATAGAGTATAAAATGAACTCTTTGTAATTATAAAGGCCACCAACATACCTCGGGCTAATTAAACAGTACCTTTTCATTTCCATTAATGAATTGTGTAAAAAAAACGTTCTCTTGTCGACGAACCACCATCAAAGGTACGTATGATTTGTTTTAAATGCGAATTCTGGAAATTCAATTAACAAAATTAAATGTCGTATTATTTTCGGGAGGAATAGCAAGAACTTGTTCTGTTCCCATTGTTCTTATTGTTTGCTTCAATAGCTAAAGCAGGAATTACTCTAGTATATATACTAAAAGAGTCTGGTTGTAATTGTCTGTGATATCAACTTAATCAATAGATGAAAGTCATCGTATTCCAAATGGGAATATTTTAATTTTGCCGAGTTCTCTTTGTTGTGTTTTCTTGTTGATTGAAGTGTGTCTCAGC
>JAQFZG010003616.1:0-13240 GCA_034695465.1 Entomobrya nicoleti | reverse complement strand
TGTAGCGGAATTCCGCTACATTGTAGCATTATTCCGCTACATTATTGTAGCGGAATTCCGCTACTGATCCTCCACTGTATTTGAGAACATTCTCTTATCCTCAATATCATCTACATTTTTAACAATCATGATGGAACATCGCATCGTTACAACACGATTTTCTTGAAATCTCAAAGACAAATTATTAAAACCGTAAAAGTAATATTAAACCTATCGAAAACCCCAGCAAATGAAAATGTTCAACATGAAGTATGTATACATGAATATATGCAAAAAAATACTTATGTTAAAAATTGCAAAATAAAATAAAGTATTATGTCATCGAATTTAGCTGGTCTTGAATTTGAATTCTTTAAAGTTTTATTTATGCATCTTACTGAGTAAGTAACATACAGTAAGTCCCACATAGTAAGTTCATTTATATTTATGATTAGTTTAACTGAACTCAAATTGGTGATCTAGGTCTCTTCTCCATTGCAAGTGATGAATGAAAGTGATTTTTAAGTTTTCAAATTATTACGTTATGACAACTTCCATTGTTGAAATTTATATTGTTATTACAAATAATGACGCCCAAAAATGGAAATATTATTCTAGGCGAATAATGTAAATTTGCTGATGCCGTATCTAGCTGGGTTCAGTCAATTTGTCTGTATTAATTAGTCTGCTACTGCTAGTTATCCGGTAATTCCGGTGGCACTTTTTAAATATTATTGTTCAGGCAAATTGTAATTATGGGGTGTATGTTAGCTGCGTGTTGTCGCAATGATAAGAGTAACTACCGGGTAAGCTTAATATTATTTTCGGAATGTTTGTTGTGGTTGTGTTGTGACGGAAGTAACAAATTAAATTCATTATTATTAATTTTAAGTACAATACTATTTACTAACAGGAGCTTGACGAGCGAAAGCAGAAGGAAAAACGGGGGAGGAGGAAGACAGCAGAAACAAAGCGTCAACAACAGGAACGCAGAGGAGTCCCCCCTGACCCCAATTCAAGGAACTCCCATCGCCGGCATGACAAGCCCCGAGAGGAAATTGAAATGAAATCTTTCATGCCCAACGAATGTCGGAGGTGTGATGCTGGCGATGCCGATGATAGGAGTCTCAGAAGTGTTCCAGGGTCGGCGACTTCTGTTTCAACTTCAGTAAGACATAATTGATAATTTTTAGGTGTACCAAAAGAATTTTGGGTAAAAAACTGATAACTTTTAACTTTTTTTACATGTAGGAGAAGGAGAATCAAAGAAAGCAGATGCTGGATGCTGTAGAAAGACGTCATCAAGAACAGGATCGTCTCGACAAAATTATCCGGGAGAAAAGAAGTCGAGAAGAAAAAATGGAAAAAAGGGAAAGGGAACTCGCTAAAATGGGAGGATCTAATCTCAAGGTAAAAATAAATAAAGTTAATTAGTAGTTACTAGTAGGATTTTCGTTAATATTATATTTTAATTTCAGTGGCAGATGTGATTGATGTGACGAAGGAACGTTTTATAAACATAATGACAATGAAGAATTAATAATTATTATCTTTGTAAATTAAAACAATCTTCCTGTAATAAAATTTATTTTCTTTAATGTACAATGAAATGAAGGTTTTTTAACTTTTGTTCATCATAAGCAAAGCTCTCATTAAATTCCTCATTAGACCTCTAAAAAACATTAAAACTGTTAATTTTCTAATTGTGTACATCTTCCCAAAACAAATCACCAAAGGCTTGGATGATCTATGAAATCTCCGCATGTAGCTCCGATCCTCTTTCCTTTCCCATCTTTTATACTTCCAAGAATTCAACAATTTCGTTCCATTGGAAAACACAAATCCTCCAACTGTTAACGCCAGTCCCCACATACCAGCACTTATCACTGACCAACAAATTATCATGAGTGTTGCCGCCATTTCCATTTCATCTCTGTGATTAATTATGACAAAGCATGACAAAATAAAAACACCACCTGAAAGTGTCTGCGTTGGAATCAAAATTTTCCCTGTGAAGCCATTTACTCTCTGCTGAAGTAGTTGACACGCTCGATATTCTAAAGTAAGAACGTAAATATTTTTCCTGAGGATCCCAGCAGATCTGTAGCTTTTTCTCCCAAGATTCAGTTCCCGGAGAATGAATGGCGTGAGCACCGTTCCGTAAATGATGCCAATGGAAAAGTGGACGTAAAGATTGGCGTAACCGACTAATGCAGTGTAGCAGGGGAATACGTAGACAAGTGGAAATTTTAAGATAAAAGGCCATTCGGCTGGAATAACATTTCCAGGGATTATGGCTGCTCTAGGTTTCCACACGAAGAAAATGCATTCCAAAATAAATGTACTGGCCAGACCAATAAATTGACAGAATAGTAGAAATTCTATCAATTTTTGAGCTCGTTTTCTTGTCTGGTAGATATAACGAACTGTTTTACAAAAAGACAAAGTTTAAGTTTTCTAAAGTAAAATGTTTTATGTCATTTCAGTTTACTTGGCTTACCTTTAACACGGCGTAAATAAACTAAAATTGAATTGACTTCCAGTAAAAAACTGTCTTCAAAGAGTACTGGCATTGAGATAGCCAGCATACCCACTAAAATGGCTGTTGTAAATGTGACAAGTAAGTTAAATGTATTATAATCCTTGACTTTCTGAAATCTAAACATTTGCAAGGACAAATACACACTCCACACGAAATAGCACAATGCATTGAATCGGGATATAAGTTTGGATTTGTAGTGGGTTTGAAACAGTTTCTGCTTGGGGCACCATGAAAATGGAATGACTCCAAAATGAGCGGATGCAGTCATAAAGACATTTATTCCAGAGTATATTCGATTGGAAAGCATGACTGGATCTTATCACTGAATCCAGAATTAGAACAAAACAATTAAGGGGTCTATAGGAATTTAAGCCATAACTCTTCCAAATGGAATTAAATTTATTTATCCTTCAGAAATATCACAACAGGACTTGTGAGGTGGTGATTGAAGACTACAGACTTCAGAAAAATAGTAGAGTAGAATGAAACTGATATTTTAGTGCTTTGTAGCAACTGACGTAATGAATATTATAAAAAAGATAAAAGTGGTATTTATATCGTATGTATATAACCTGCTTCATATATCTGATAACCTTTTGGACTCCAACGGAGTTCAGTGAAATTAATGTACGCGTGTGGAAAGCATTATGTCTGGTTGTCCTGTTATCTATCACTAAGATCTGTTTACCCACTACCGTAGAAGACACTAAAAATAAATTGCAGGAAAGTACGAGACACCCCAAAGCGTTCATGCAGAGTTATAATTATATTTGCACATACTTTAATGGAAATGCTTTGTTTGGAGAAGGATTCGAACGAAGGAAAGTTTTTTTTTAGGAATTATCCATCCAGGGATTACAGCCAACATTTTATAATTTATCCATTTTTGTGCCGCGTGTTGCCTCAATTTACTGGATTTGTTTCGTGCATAATTAAATGTTGACAAAGCAGGATTATTAATAAATAAAAACTCATTTAGAATGAAGTTATTGACTTAGTGGACACTATGAAGTGGACACTTACTGTGTGAATGCTTATCAAACTTTTTACTTCTGTACTGAAATATTATATTACATTCGTAATCAAATCACCACCAGCAGGCTTATAAGTACAGTATATGCATTTTATGCTTACTTTTTTGTCAACTGAAAATGAAATCCATAATTTGACCTTGATATCGATTCTTTTATTTATTTATAGGATACAATGGTTTAAGTTTGCTACTCAACTAACAACGTAAAAACATTTAGTTATAAACTATAAAGTTACAATGCTTGTTAACGGTTATTAAAATTGTACAGCTCAACTAATCTAGTACTTGTTTTGTTATTCTATCCAACTTATAAACAATTTTAATAAGAAACATCGATTTTCATCATAATTATAAAAAAACTACAATGCTTTCGTAACTTAAAATTAAACGCCAAGTTATATCTAAGAAAAGCAATCTATCATTCAATCAAGCTTATATTATTATATCATCGCATCGCTACAATAATTTATAGAGCCAAGAGGGCTCTCAAAATGCCCCGAGACAGACCCCTTAAATACTTCAGCACACTCAGCCTTTTTATCACATACGTTTTCCCATAATTGAACTGCATCGGTTTGCACGACTTTCTAAACTTTCCCATCAACTTCTTCTGCTGCTTATTCGGCCACTGGTAATACTTCCACGAATTGAGCACCTTAATTCCATAAAACTGAAGAACCCCACCCATGAACAGGATACCACTCCACAATGCCAAACCTCCCACAACATACATCATCATAACTATATTTGACACAGAGCCTTTATTACTTTCCCCATATTTTATCAACACGTATGCTGAATAAATAACAAGTTTTGTGGAAATCGCCTCCGCTGGAATCAAAAATTCTCCAGCCAAATGATTCACCCGCTGTTGAAGTATCTGAACCCCCCTATAAGCCGGTATCAGATTTTCAGGCTCTCGTAATTCCGGAATGGTTTTGTATGATTGGCGTTTCATATTGAACTCCTTGACAACAAAGGGCACTATATAAACACCATATCCATAGAAGACGCCAACAATGTCGAAAACGTTGGCCCATATAATGATCATGTAGAACCATGGGATAAAGTAGCTGAAAGGTAGGTCCATGATGGCTGGTGCATCTTCAATAACACTTCCAAGAAACATTGGAGCACGGGGGTACATCCAATAACATAGACAACTAAGAACCATACTGCTGAAATATGTGATGAAAATCACCATCAATCCCGAATCAACCATTTTCCCATATGGATCATTGTTTGGGTCATAGTTGGGGTAGTAAGCAGGCTGCATGAATTTTACATAGGCCACAATCGTGTTCCCCAAATTGAAGCAGGTTTCCTCCCGAAATATCATCATGATGAAAGATAAAAGTACCAGGGCAATCGCATAAATGCAGGCGTAGACCAAATTGAATGACATTCGATCACCTGTGGAGTAGAAGTAGAGACACCGACAGATAAGGAAAAGTACGTAGAAGCACATATGGAAAAAGTGAAACCGGACGAGAACATGGCTGTGACTGGAGCGGATGACACATCTCGAGCGCCTGTCCCATGTGTAGGGTATCGCGCCAAGGAGGGCACTATAATGGTATATATTTCCCAGGAAATTCCAAGTGTGTTCACTTAGCATTTCTTTAAAAGGGTTGCTTTATTTTTTTTGTTCTGGACAAGAGTAATATCTAGTATCCTGTTGAGCAAGAGAAGCGAGTAATCGAATAAGAATTCAAACTAGCTTTTAGTGTACTTTTGTGCAATCATGTTTTAAATTAAAAATTCCATTACTAGTAAAGTGAATTTTAAAGTATTTTTAGTTCTGAAGTTTTTCAACATATTTTCTCTAAACCAGTTATCATGCTCTATGATTGGGTGATAAAATTCCCATTTCAAGATTTATTTCACATAAAATTGATTACATTTTCATTTAATTTACCTTACGTCATTTCATTTTCATGGCATCATGTCATTGCCCCATCAATTGCCTTGTAAAATTCCAATCTACTGGATTCCTATTGTATTTAAATACTGATACTAAAACAACATCTACTGTTAAAGGCACTTCTTTTTAAGTTTAAACGGCTTTCCTTCGGGTACTTACATGCAGATTTTATGTATGCATGCATACCATTTTTCTTATCATACTTATGCATGCTATCTTTTTTTACGAGAATGCATTTATGACAACACAGTGAGGAACTACCTGACGCAACACTTTTTAAACCAAAAAAGAAATGCTTTTAACAGTAACATTTTATAGAGTCAAAGGTCGAATAAGTACTACGCTTGACATGACAACGACAATTAAGTCCATACCTCTTACTTTTAATAAAATAATTGCAGACAAATCAAATGAGTGTGTACTAATGACAACACTGTTATTTTGCTATTTATAGTATTTATATAAACCACGAATTCATGTGAATTATAATCATGCATATAAATATAGGTATGATATGTAAGTAAATGGAAATTAATTGTATTCTCATTCGAATTATTTCAAGCATATGTATTACCTAAAATCAGTGATGCCAGTATTGTTCCTAACTTCGCAACAAATCCGCGATACCAAACCTGTCACTTGTACTTACAGTATTGAAAAAAACATTATGTATTTTAAATCATTGCGACTGACGACGAAAATATCTGAGGCGCAATGAACGATAAAACAGCATAAAACAATAAGTTTCTAAAGTAAGCCCTTTACAAAAATGAAAAAAATGTACAGCTGCAAAAATACATAACAAAAAACTTTACGCCTAGCCATCATTTCGATGAAGCACTTCTCTTTAATAATTTCGCTGTTCTATAACTGCATCGATTTCGTAAGCTTAAGTAATTTCTGTATCTTGTATACCAACTACAATCAGCATCTTTTCTATAAATCGTGTAACAGAAAACTAATCTTATTCTAGCACCACAGACCACACTACCTCAAGTGAATGTCAGTTGATACACTTTTTACTACGCTTAAAATGTACGCTTGCTATTTTTCCAGCACCAGCATATCTTAGATTAATATATTTAGACTCGATAGAAATATAAAACCTTATTTCTGCATCTCAAGACTTTCTTTTAGTATTCAATTTTAACTTTGTAAAAACGCATTTTTACTATGATTACAGCCGAATTCTTTAGGGCTGTGAAATAGGTTTTTTTTTTATATTGTATAATATTTCATTGGTTCGCATCGCTTGCACTTTTCATTCTGATGAAAACAACATTTCTTTTGTGTATGTATTTCACAAGTAAGGATTACATGATACAGCATAGCACCAAGGGAAAGCTGAGTGTAATATTTTCATTTCGACTCAGCAAGTAGGTAAATCTCTGCTTTTTGGTATTGTCAATTGTAGATTTACTCAAAACGGGATTCAGAAAAAAGTACATATTTTCTTATGTAGAATCTACATGTTGTAGATTAATAAAAGAATATAATACATACGGTGAGAAATGTGAAAGCGAAGACTTGGAGCGCCAACGCCAACAACCGTACCGTGAAATCAGATATTATTCTTCTCGACAACAACTCAAATATCTAATAAAAAGTATATATACCTTCACATCATATTATATCACACAGCTCATCAGGTAAATAAAATCTTGGGATTAACTACAGCAGCTTATGTATGTAATGTACGTATACTTATTATTATTTCTTAGATTGTAGGTACTCTTATATTATTATGGCTTACCTCTTCTAAAAAAATGGACCATGACATTTGAGAGCGATTACAAAAAATGGATGTAGCCATTTTCTTCGCAAATGTAAATGTAATATACCTCTAACCACGTATTCTTTTTTTGATTCCTGGTGTCAGTTCCCATTAAGTCTATTTGATAAATTACAATCCATCCCCAACTTACAAAGTAGTTACACAAGTTGTCGCATACAATGAATTAGGTGACAAATTCGTTGGAGACACTGCGGCAACATTCAACATGGCTGTATTAGTGTACCTACTGTTCAATACAGACAAGCTCAAATCCATGTTTTGTTCCACAGTTCCTTCTACCGTGAAACTGGAGAAAGACTGTTTACAACACCAGTTAAATGGAAAGGATGGCAATAGGGATTTGAGGGTTTCTCGGAATTTTTTATTGAGCCAAGCATACAACACGGGGTTCACACAACTGTTACATGAGCCGAGTAGCTGAGAAATTGGGATGAGAATATGAATAAGCTCTTGTTCCCACACTGGTGCTTCGTCCAAATCGCCAAAAAATTTGATTCTGGTCATGATCACGTAGAGAGGCAACCAACAAAGGAAAAACGCTCCGGTTAAACTAGCCAGCATTTTGAAGACGCGAAGTTTTGTCACTCTGTGCATTTGATGGACGTTAGTGGTGGTGTTGTTGTGGGTTTGAGGATTTTGACGGTCCACAACGCTTCGCCAAATGATACTGTTGAGTATGATGATAAGAATGAGAGGTACAACGTAGCAAATGAGGACGTGTACCACAATGTAGTAAATCTTTTCGTGGAATGTGTTGTTCCAGGTTTCATGGCAATATGGAAGTAAGCCGGTTTCGGGGAAGAGACTAATTTGAAATGTGAAAAGCCAAGGGAGCGTGGTCAATAGAGCTACAAGCCAAATGAGTAGGATGACAAGTACGCATTGCGATTTCGTGAGACCGCGTGGGTAGCCCATAGGACGGTGGATTGCTTGGCATCTGAAAGGTCAATTAATATCGAATTAGTCGACTGTTAATTACTGTTTTAAAATACATAATAATTTGTTAAACTAACGAAACGCTTACCTGTCTAAGGAAACTGCTACTAAAGAGTAAACAGAGGAAAATACTGATACACCTTGAACATAAGTGACGGCTTTGCACATGAATTCCCCCAAAACCCATGCTGAAATTTTATAGAAAAAAAATTAACTGGGATTATTATTTTTCTGTGCTATCTGTTTGTCTTGTTTATAAAACTTACGAATATATATATTTGCCAGAAGCGTAGGCGGCACACAAAACACAATCACAAATAAGTCAGCCACTGCCAAATTGAGTATAAATATATTAGTCACTGTTCTCATACGTGGACGCCACGAAACCACAAAGATCACTAGAGAATTTCCAATCAGCCCAAAAACGAAAATGAATAGATACGCCAAAATATAAGTTATGGTCACTCCGAAAGAGTGTTTGAGACAACTGAAATTTTTCAGCAATAAAAGAGAAAGTTGAAAGGAAGATAATTGTGATGATGAAGTACTGTTTATCACAATACATGCCCAGGAATCATTCTCAGAATTTTGAGAGTGAGATGCTGCTTCCAACTCGAAAGACATGTTTGTATTTTTTTAAGCACCCAAGACCGACCGAAGATGATGAGTCCACTGATAAAGCTCTACTGAGAGGATTGCTGCTGATGACGGAGAAAGTTTATCTGTTGCTGTTGTGTGGAGAAAGTAAGCGAGAATATTTTTTATTGCTATTTCACAAGTGAGATATAGTTGAAAAGCAGAACAATAGTCTCATCTCTCCGTTTTGTCTTTTGTGATCCGATCCGGTTAAGTGAAAGAGATGTTTTTGAAGAGGAGTAACGAACGTCATTGTTTCATTTTGTAAAATCGTAGTAACAAATTTCATCATTACAAAAGGTAGCACTTATAATTCTCAGTCCCAGCCCTTTTTCTTTACATCTGTCTGTAGACTAACCCTTTTAATAAATCTTTTTCGATGGTAAGAAAATTACAGCATCAAATGAATCCAGTCAACTTGAAGTAACCTTCAGGCAGTTCCCGCACCGCACCAGTTGTACTTTTACTGTTTATGTCGCAAGAAAAGTACGCTAAAAGGTCTTTCCAGGGAAAAACTCGTCTCTGCGGAATGCATCTCGTTTGAGTAAAGTGAAATCTGACAACAAGAGCGTAACTCTGGATTTCTCTAACAAAATGGCAGAAAAGTGAATTATTTTCACTGAGCTGTTCTACTTTAAATTTTAGACAATGTCGAAAGGAAACCGTTGAAAATCAACTTTCCACAACATCATAGTCTCATGTGAGTTTCTCTTTCAAGTGCTTCCACAAAGCTGACAGTTATTGACTTTACTCTCATAATTATACTGTAACGTTGTGTGGGGGTTAAAACAAAAGAAAACAAGATACGATTTCTTTCTTGGAAGCTTTACAACGATAGCATACAGAATGGAGTGAGTGTTGACCGTGTTGACTGCGGCTTACATAGAAATGGAAACTTATAAATATAATTAGTTGGAAGAAAGACTTTTAAAATAGATGAGAATATATTTCAACATGTTGCATACGTACCTACATGATCCTCTTTGTTCTTTGCTTTCAAAAGAATAAGACAAAGAAAACTGTTTTAATAATATATATATAAGATACATATATTTCATGGCGGATACAATACGTGTGGTGTGGGCATTTTGTATATTTACTTTTGATATGAAATAGCCTTTTCAAAAATGGATGAAATAGTAATTATTATTGCCTTGTCGTGGGAAAATGATTTCGTGTTTTAAAAGAAATGAAAAATATTTTTTATCTTTTTACTATGTGCAACTAGCGATTGTTTCATTTTTCAGAAACCCAGATCGAAACTGTCTTTTACCTTTTGAAGTTTCATTCTTACTAATTAAATCAGATATATACACTCTGTTCGGAAATTATAAACTCAAACATGACTTTTGAAACCAAGTCCAATATTTCATACTTACTAGGGAGGCATCATCATGTGGGACTGTATATAGAACACCCATCTTATGAGGAGTACAGTACACCAATATAGGGTCTTCCGGTCAAACCCCTTGATAATGGGACCTGTATTTTTAACATGTGTCAAAATCCCTTTGTTCGGAAATTATAAACTCAAAAATAGATTTTTCAACTTTTCCCCCAATTTTAGCAAAAAAGGTATCGTAGTTTTATCTGTTTATAATGTATCTTATCACCTGATAAATTCTCCACGAATAACTACCAAAACCGCCTGAAAAACTTATTAAACAAAAAAGTTATGAGGGAAAGGAAATATGGCACCATTTGTAAGGGTTTAAGCAGAAAAAGTGGTGTTTCAGAGTTTGAAATTTACCCAGTTGCCATAGTATAGAGTGAAACATTCTGATAATCACTGTGGCAACACTACACACTTATACGCACATTTTATCGTAGTTGTTATGGATTTCTGACTAGGTGTAAAGCCTGAAAGATTTGAAAAATATTTTTTTTTGAAATTTGAAAAATGAAGGGTAAAAATCATGTTTTGGTTATGGCGTCTTTTCGAGATCCAAATGCAACGACAAAGGTCAAAACTGGCAATTTCCGGCTAAAACAGATCCTTTTTTACGTAGGACCAGCAGTTATAGTTTTTTGTTGCATTTGGATCTCGAAAGGACGCCATAACCAAAACATGATTTTTACCCTTCATTTTTCAAATTTCAAAAAAAATTTTTTTCAAATCTTTCAGGTCTTACACCTAGTCAGAAATCCATAACAACTACGATAAAATGTGCGCATAAGTGTGTAGTGTTGCCACAGTGAATATCAGAATGTTTCACTCTATACTATGGCAACTGGGTAAATTTCAAACTTTGAAACCTCACTTTTTCTGCTTAAACCCTTGTAATTGGTACCTTTTTTCTTTTCACTAATAACTTTGTTGTTTAATACTTTTTTCAGATGGTTTTGGTAATTTTTTGTAGATAATAAACTAGGTAATCAAATACATCATAATAAGAAAAAATATCGATATCATTTTCGGTAAAATTGGGAAATAGTTCGACATATCAGTTGTTGAGTTTATAATTTATGAACAAGTGGTTTTTGACACGGTTTTAAAACACCCGTCCCATTTTCAAAGGGTTAGGCCTGAAGGATCCATATTGGTGTACTGAACTCCTCATAAGATGGGTGTTCTATACACCGTCCCACATGATGATGCCTCTGTATTAAGTATGAAATATTGGACTTTGTTTCAAAAGTCATGTTTGAGTTTATAATTTCCGAACAGAGTGTATATGTTTATATTAATTAACGAAAAATCCATTTGATGCATAGAAAAACAATCAGCAAAGTCTTCACTTAACTTTGTTTTGTGAAAGTGGTTTGGTTGGTATATAGCCTTCGCTACTAACAAGTAACCATTACCGTTGGAAAAGTTCAACAAACGGGAAGCTGGTACATCACACAGAGAACACTATTTACACATATATATGTATGCTTCACTTGTTCTGTTTTGTGTTATGCGGGTATATCAAAAGACAATTTATCATCAAATTCTATATGTGTATGATTTTGAAATTGCAACAAAAGCAAGAAAGTTAATGTCACAGTTCAAGCTTTTTTATGTACAAAAATTTGGGTTAAAACAAGCTATTTCAGTTTGCACGGGCTTCAGCTTTTTAAAATGTTTCACGTTACCCCGATCCATCTTGTCTTTTTCTCCAAACTGCGACTGTTAAAGATGCTTACATAGTACTTAGTATACAACATTATCTGAAGACCTTCACCTCAAAGGGTAAATCGATCTATGCAATAACCTTAAAATTTACATATTTTCACAAAAATGATCTGGAAATATGGAACATAATATTATGTGCCACAAATGTACTGCACTACGGTCACAGTTGTACTTAGATCACAGGATATAAATAACTTAGCATAGCAGTCACGAAATGCCGTGTCATCATTATCATGTGTTCTAGACAAGTTGAGTGGTTTTGCACTCAAATTCAGGACACTTACCTATCGCTATCGTAAGTTCCACTATATTATAGATGTTTTTAACTTTGACATGAATAGAATACCAAATCACTTCGAAAAAAAAAAACCATTCAAACATGTCATCTACAAATAAATGTTGATCCAGGTCATATTTTGCTGATATTCTAGTGCAGTTCCATGTCAATTTGAGCATATACGAAAACCTGTAATGTAATACCTAACGTGGGCAAAAAATATCTTCTTCTTAGGGATACATATGTACAAAAGGTGAACTTTAGACTTCTTTTCTATTCATTAATTAGTTGAAATATTTTTAAAGAAATAAGTTTCGAAAACAGTTTCCCCCCAAATAAAGCTGAATAACAGTCATGATGTGAAAGTGTGCTCTGTATATGTATATTTAATGGAATAGAGAAAGAGATTTCACATTTTACGGAAACACATTGTCGATCTACCGGAAGATTTATCCTTTCAGAATGTCAAAAATGTCAACATGTTATGTAGTGGATTAGCTAAGATAAATAAAAAAGAAACTGGGAAAGGAATGCTAGTATGTAGACTCAATGCAATGTGCAATGCCAGCAAGCGGAAAAATACAGCTATGCTAAACTACATTTATGTGCATACATCCCATTCCTTTCTCCTTCTCTTCTGAATTGTAAACTAATTTATTTATTGGATGTAATTTAGCAGAAAATTATCAGAATATTGTGGGAAAAATATAAGCCAGAGATAAATATCAAAATAATGTACGACCTAATGTACGATAGGAAGTAGTGCAAGTGAAAACTGGAGTCACTTTCTGAAAAGAATATTTATATTTGCTTTACATCATCAAGTAGACGTAACGTACATAAGTACATAAAGGACAACTGCCACAAAGGATAACTGCCACAGGCGGAAAACTGCCATGCGGACAGCTGCCACTCGGATATTCGCCATGCGGACAACTGCCACTCGGATATCTGCCATGCGGACAACTGCCATTCAGACAACTGCCTAGAAATCAGCTGT
>JAQFZG010003615.1:0-13244 GCA_034695465.1 Entomobrya nicoleti | reverse complement strand
ACATATCATTCGAGAGCGATTTTCATTGTCAGCAACAATGTTCAACAATTTCATTTGTAGCATTGTTTCAGCTCCGTTGTTATGATCGCTATTACAGCGGGTTTATTTACATCGTTATTCAATTCTCATGGTTTGCATAACGATTATTTACCTTTAGCACAGCTTGTTTGATATGCTGTACAACACTACACTCTTCAATGTCCGATCAAGAAGCTGCTATTATTGTTCAATGTATCCGAATCTTTTTTCACTTTTAAGTCCCTCCATGTGTATAAGTTGGCTATATGAATAATCTGTTATATGATGAAAGCATTTCTTTGGTGAGTTCAAAAGTTCATATAAGTACACTGCACTGCACCTTGTATTTGCTTCTATCAAAACGGATCATGGATCATCCATAAGTAATGCCAATACGAAAACGAAACCTGTGCAACGCAGCATGTTACCTTGGTTGTTGGCTGTATTCTCCCTTGAAGTTACCTTCTTTGAGTGATCACTTTTAAAAAAGTAGACAAGGTACAACAGGGAAAACGCACATGCACTCACTTCAACAAGCAATATCCCTGTACAAAAAAATCATGTGTACAAAACCAAATACTATATATGGTATAATCAAGTATGCTATAGTATAGTGCAAGTATGTACATATGTGTTTGTAAACTTGTAATGGTGATTAGCTTATCTGTTTGATCAAATATTTGTGTACGCATCTACATGCAGAGAATCAGTTCCTCCAGGGAGGAGAACAAGTTTTCTTCTGTCATTCCAGGTAGAAAACTACCAAAAGGTCAATGACTGAACTATCAAGTCTTGCCATAGTTAAAATAGCACTCAGTTCATAATAAGCCCTGAATCGACCTGACTAAGATCCGATTAATGACACCAAATCTTCAACAGAACAGATAGCTTCCCCATCCATTGAGAGAGTTTTCTTGCTTAAAGTTTTCACTCGATCTTGATGAATCAATACATGTATGTATGTTATAAGTGAACATGTTTGAGTAGTGTAGTTACTTTCCTATGTCTATTTTATATGATATAAACTTTCCTCGGCGTTTTTTGTGTATTTTATGACTGTGCAATTCATCGACAGAGAGCCGAGGCAACAAAATACAACAATCTACATGAATAAGTTAAAATGTAAGCACACACTTTTGTAGCTACGTGCTAGTGTGTACCTACTTTCCAGAAACAAGGCTAATATTTCATGGAGCTACTTTATGACACTCTTATGACTTTTTATATACGTTTCCTTCCCCTTTCATTTTTACTGCCTCACAAAAAGTGTGCAAAGCTCCCTTTTATCTTGAGCGTACACTTTATTTATAATTTATTTTTCCAAGAAGAAAAAAAAAGTACAACGAAATCGCATATAGAACTGTGCATAAATATCTACATCATTATACTCCCACGAGCAAACGCACTAGCTATAGTAAGAATAAAAAAATATTAAACCACATAAAAAAGTGTATCACTGTGTATGTATGTATTTTGTTTAAAATAATACGCAAGGTGAACATATAAAGACGAAACTAGAACAGTCGCAATTTATTTATTTTCGTCGTGCAGTTTCAGTTTTCTTGTCCAGCATAGCATGGGCTTTTGAGTATTACATCAAAGCTTGTGGTGTCAAACTTGAGAGAATATACTTGGTTTTGAAATGACAAAGGCAGCTGTAAAGGGTAAAAAGAGAAAAATTCTAGCAAGATCTTTTTCGAAGTCTTAATGTGTTCGAGACGATGGGTAATGAATGTGAATAACCTTTATCCAAACTCTATGTAACGATGTATTCACTGACATCACTGTTCTTACTTGATCAGAGGCAACAACATGCAACACTAGCACCAGCATATAATGCCCTGTTTCAACTTTGTAGAAAACGGATCGAAATACGATGATGAACCATGCAGTCAATTAGAAATGTTTAAAAATTTACAAAGGAAAGGAAAGCTTGGCGTAAATTAAGTTGTTTCTGTATATCCTTCTCGTTCCTTGCGTTCATGCTATATTCGCCATTTCCTTCATTTTTTTCTCTCTTTTACCCACCTAAATTATAAATAAAAGAGAAAGTCAGCTGATCCACCAGTAAGCAAACGTTGAACGTTAGTAAAAAAGAAAGTATTGTTGTCGATTTCTTTAACATTCTATTGCCGGTAAAATGAAACACACATTTCAAAAAAATAGAAGTAGCATACATGCATACATTTTGCTAGCGTTATATTTGATGCTTTAAGCGAGTATTTACATCATACAATACATTACTAGATACCTGAACGATACGATGTTTTGTTGAAATAATATAAAAGCCATACACAGCATTTTTTTAGATTCCGGTGATACTTTTTTTCTGGATAGGATGTTCAACTCATCCTTTCGTTTAAGGTAACATTTTTTGAGTATTTGTTTTAGAAACGCTATAGTCGTTGATACGAGTGCAAGCGAATGGTTGTTACGCTTCCGTTTGCTTTTTTGTACATCAAAATGAAGAGCGAGTTTGACTGCTGTGCTGTAAAAAAACTAGGCCAATTGATGAAACACATGAATTTTGTAATGAATCGATCTTTCCTTCTAGTGATCGTCTTCGTTCTTTTTTATCCGTTTACTTTGGTCTGGTTGAAGACATTCTCTTTCTGTTTGTTCCTTTAATACGGCGTATGCCGCTGGATCAGATAATCACGTTCGATAAAGGAAATAAATAGGTACTTGCTTCTACCCCTTCCACCAAAACCACTACATAGCCATTTGCAGTAATGAAATCCCTAATGCATTACAAATGCATGTTCTTCACGACAACGAAGTTATGAAAGCAAATAGAATGCAATTTTTTCTTAGGAAAATTTGATCATTTTTCAATGGAATAAGGTGAAAGGGAGATGCATTGAATGGAAGTACCCATTGACTGATCCTCCTTGAATGCATGTTTTTGCTACTCAAGTATTTACGTTTTTGCCTTCTCGAAGTATGTTTCGATGGGAATATGGTAGTATACATACCATACCATGAGTAATTCCATGTGCAGTATATGAGTTTATACTCTGTCAATCCCAGGGAACACGCACACTTTTCTGGTCCCATCATCGCTTCGCTAACAGAGTATTTTTCCCCCTACTTCTTTTCCACCTATTCTCCTTTTTTTCAGTACACGTGTTATACTCCACACTACTTACCTAACATTAAATATTATGGGAGATGAAAGATTCTCTGGAATGAAATATATGAAAATTCGATGATTTATGACAGGTTTTGGGTGTGCGTCGTCGTCCTCTTCTCTCCGTCGTCGTCTTTACCATCAGCAAACGTAAGGAGAAGAAAGCACAGAAAAGGAAACAAGAAAGCTATTCCTCGTTCCAACATACAAACACACACTAACTTGTTGTAAATAAGTATGCTACATGTATACAGTACTAGTTATAGAAGTTAGGAGAACACAGAAAATAGATGACGAGAAGATCATGAAAGCAGCAGGATAAAAAAAAACTTGCAGGCAGATATTCAATATTGATGGGTAGAGTAACTGATGGAACAAAAATGAATAATATTATGATGGTGGTGGTGTCTACGTACTGCGTTACGTACCACACGTTTCCATATAATAATCCATATTGAGTGATTGAACCAGAGCCAAAAATACTTTGATACATTATAATCTTTCCCTGTGTATCTATCCATGTATTTATATATATGTATGGCTACTTGTCCCACTCTTTTTCCTCTTAAGTCACATCAAGTGAGGCGATAGTCAAGAGAGTAGCCAATGAAAAAATGCAAGATAAAAAAGCAAACCTGCCAAAAAAAACTTACACTGCAGCGTAGTTTGTAAGTTTTGTGTGAGAATGTATACATATTTGTTATAACAATAAATATCATATCAATAGCAAGAAGTGGTGCTGGCTTTAGTGTGGGGTATTCGTAGTCCACAAAATAAAGAACCAATTTGCCCCCTTTCTCTCTCTCTCTCTCTCTCTCTCTCTCGCTTTCATTCAATATACCATACTTCTACATTTTGCAGATGGTGCGTAGGAACACTGCAGAGAAAACTAGACGAATATAGGAAGGGAGCGAGGGATGGAAAGAGAGAGAGAAAATGAAAGCATGTTTTGAGTGTGGTACACCCACCAGCGATCCAACCGACAATATTCAATGCCATAATAACATCATCTAATTTTCAATATATCCAATTTGCTCTTCTCGTTTCACTTTACCTTCTTTATCTGTGTCGTTTTTGGATTCGCAGAGAAAACGAGACAAGGCAAAACGAGCTACACATAATATGCTGGATTGGTAAAAGACACTCGCGGAGACGAAGGAGAAAAAATCAAAAGGAACAAGAGTACCAAAAGGGAAACAAAATGTAATGATTTAACTGTCTGAATGACGAGGACATATATAGGAGTACATAAAAACCGGTGATAGCTAAGCGTATCACCTAGAAAAGTAAGTAAAGCAGCTTTTGTGTTGGAAAAAGTAGAAAGCCAAGCAAAGTAGTCATCATGATCATCATCATGAGGCATATCATCCTTCATTCCATCTAACTAGTTGACATACCATAATACAAAGTAATAGGGCTTCATTTCTCCACATGAGAAAAAAAAGATAAGACGGGAAAAAGCACAGTGGGTAGAAAAGTGGTGAAGAATGAGTGAGTGGTGCATACCTATCATCATCATCATACGGCAAATATGTCTACAAATCGTTAAAACGATGATGATTTCTTTTGGTTATGTAACGGCTCCGCTACTAAATCAAAGAAAAACGCTATATTTTTTATTTGCAAAAAATGTTAGCTGGCTTCTCTATATCGTCATGCTTTTCTACTGTCAACAAATTTTCTCTTTGCTGAATCTCTACCGCCATCGTTTCACTCTGCTTTTACTTTTGCCAAGGTATTAGTTATACATATTTTTTACGTTTTCTCCATATGTTTGTAGAAGCGGGCCTTTTTCTTCGTAAATTGACTGACTTTTCAGGTAAACCATGTTGATTTTGCGTGTGCCCAGGACATAATGAGGAATGATGGGATT
The DNA here is from genome assembly GCA_034695465.1 of Entomobrya nicoleti. NCBI lineage: Eukaryota > Metazoa > Arthropoda > Collembola > Entomobryomorpha > Entomobryidae > Entomobrya > Entomobrya nicoleti. The sequence continues at coordinate 8,223 of JAQFZG010003615.1, read as the reverse complement.
TTCTCTCTTTCTTTCTCTACTTAACTAACGCATGCATGCAAGCATGAAAGAAAAGCAGAGGGAGGTACTCACAAGAAAATGATGAAGGTATACTTCCTGTTACTATATTTGACTGACTGTGAGACTGAAGGAAGGCTGCCTTTGTGGTAGGTATAATATACACGTGGGTTTGGTTCGGTAGCATTACTTTTTCTACATGTGATACAGCACAGCGGTGGTGGAATAAGAAAGCAAAAAAATATAACTAGCTTCTTTCCTTCTCTTCTCTGCTCAGTAATGCTGCTTTTGCTGATACTTTTACTTTGTATTTGATGATGGCATGGGATGTGAAATAACACGTAAAGTGGAGTGGATAAGGGCACATAACAACAACAACAATACTTTTTTTTTGGTGGGGCATGGTGCACGTTAATAAATAGAACGTACGAGTAATATCCCAGAGAGAACATTTCTCATCGTCGTTGTGTTATTTATTATATTATTGCTCTCCCTATATTTTCCGGCTACTCCTACTACTTTACTTTTCACTCTTATACTTAGTTATATAGCTATCATTATCACCTTTCCACATTTAATACCTGTGTGCTTCATTGCTGGCTGAATTTTTATGCCCTGGTTTCTGCAAATCCTCCACACTATGGTTTTAGATAATCATATTTTTAGTTTCATGAGTTTGTGAATTAATAATCGGGAATTCTGGCGCATTACTTTTTTTTTGGATAATCCTTTGTTCAATAAAGCCCATTGTATTTCCTATTTTTACCTTTAAAATGCAGTAATATGCTTACTTGGTAATAGCATCTATATACAGGTACTAATAACATTAATGCAATGAGCAAACAGCCAAATCAATATGGAATAATTGTTGTGTTCATTTTCTTTCATTCACACAGAGTACTGTTTTTATATATCTTGTGAAAAAAGCAACAAAGCAAAAGTAATCTTGTTATTTTTGAGAACCCACGCCCTGGAAACACAAAGCCTCAAGAAAAAAAAACATTTTGAGGTTCATAATCATAATGCTCACAATCTTTACCTTTTGAATTGACCAACACCATTTTTTTCATGCAGTACCCAAAGTTTAGTTGAACACAACACCAAAAACATAAAAATAAATGCATTGTTGGGAGGAGGTCCAAAAAAACAGAAAGAGAAGAGGAGGAGGATCAGGAAATCCAAAGGAAAATTTAATGTACACACAAAACAAAGAGGGAGAGGTAAAAATTGTACGCAAAGAAGCAGACAAGGTTATTCATGATATCAATAAATCATTATGTTGATAGCAAAATAACTTTGCTTTCATAAACCAACCCTTCTACGTCGCATACAGTAGAGGAACCAGCAAACGGTCCAAATTTTGAAATAATGGCTAATGCCAGCAACTTCCTGTGCGTCAGAGTCAGCATAGCACTGACTGAGAACACAGAACACACCACCATCATCATCACCACCAAACTCCATCACCGTGATTCCATACAGCACAGGACACACGAATTGCAGTGGCAGTAGCAAAGCAATGCTTAGCCTCTACGCAAAAATTGCGGTTTGCCAACTCCAAGAAAATATTCATGCTTTCTATTATAAACAACAACTTATTTTTGAAATAACAACAACCAGAAAGCTTATGGCGATGAATACGCTTGTGCTCTATAACAACCTCATGTAGTCATCACCATTACTGCACTAACTGTAGCGTGCATATGTGGTGCAAAAGCACCTCCACCAAAATACCTATAACGTAGCATGCCTACATACCTCATCATAACTAGTAATAATTTACAAGAGTAGAAAATGCCATGTTGCATTACACAGGAAACGTAAAAACTATATGGCGAGTTGTTTCAGTACGACAACGACATGGAATAGAAAGTTGTAGCAGACATTTCATTCCATTTTTTAGAACAGGTGCATTTGCCACTGCAATAATTTGATTTTAATTTATAAGCAGTCAGTCAATAATCATATGTGCATAGTTTCACTGCTTGTATTATATGACATTCCATGGACATTTACTGTGTAATGTAAATGCAAGAGAAACATTCGTATTTTTGTACAATAAACAAGGAAATAGCGGCTAGTATTGCATGAAAACTTTCATTCTTTTTGATAGATTCTATGTATTTCTGGATAAGATATAGAAAAGGTAAAAAAGCATTGTCAACTTTTTTTTACTGAATATTTGAAAAGTCTGATCATGAATAAAATGAACCTCGTGTTGTTTGACGATAACTTGGATACGCCATAAGACTGCGACGACAATTCATTTGGAAGCAGAAAAAAGTCACACTTTTTTTTAGTAAGACGGCATAATATAAAAAGAAAGTGTATTATAAGAAAAGTTGTGCGCGAGAGAGAGGTGACGAGAGAGAAAAAGATGAAGTTTTTGAGTTTACTTGTAAAAATGATAGTAGTATCAGCAAAAAGTCTAACAGAGTTCGAGTTGGTGACAGTATTGTGGTGTAAGGTTGACAACGGCGAGACGACAGAATAGGATAGATAGAGCACTGTCTGGTGTATTATTTTAGTCGTTTTTTAACACTTTCTTTCCTTTTTTGTTACAATCTTCTCAACCCACAGTATTCTCATTTTTACTCTCTTGTCCTGTAATACTCCATCTTTCTCTTTCCCTTGCTTTTATTTCTTCTCATCCTATTTTCAGTCATGAATGAGGAGACAAAAGAGCAGAAAAATAGACAGAGAAAATATGAAGAAGACAACGACAAGCTGGAAAAAATAAGAAAAAGTTTTGGCTGAAACCCAGAGAAATGATAACCATTGGTATCGTGACGAACGAGAAGGAGAGTTTATTCCAACAGAAAACTCTATGAATAAGTTTACACGCACGAAAAAAACATGCATGTGATCATATGAAACTTTCAATGTGCATGAAAAAGATTTAGAGAATAGGATGTTACGCTTCTGTTTTAGTTAAGAAAACACGCATGTGTGAATACAAAAAAATGTTAATCTACCCCTAAAATGACAAAAAATAAACTAAGTTTACTTTGTTCTTTTCATCGAAATATTTCTGAAATCCATTCAGTTGAATTTTTGTTATTGGAATGCTAAAGGTCTGTAATGTACTATAATATACATAAACTTGTCATCTGATATCACATACATAGTAAGGCGGAGTATTTTGTAATATAAATTGCTTTCAGTAAATTGGAATAAATATTTACATTTTTGTAGAATTAGAAATGAATATTTGGCCTCAAAAAAATGTAGCAAAAATGTGACGTAAAACACTTTATACATATGTGCGTATCACAATGTAAACCGATTTGTAACCTATTGATACAGTACAAAATACTTCATGTCACAAACACATATAGGATTACATACGGCATCCAATTTAATGAAAACCAGTGTACTTGCGCCATCATCCTCGCTCTCGTCACTTTTATTAGCTGTGTAGTCTAGAGTTACTTCTTGGCTCAAATAAAAGCCTCTCTCTCTCTGTCTTTACTCAACTTTCTTCCATACACTCTCTTTTTCATTGCATTATGATGATGTTTAAGGGAAAAGTCGTCGACCATCAATAAATGAACTTTCTACACGCCGTATAAATATAGCTTCTTCCTTTTGCTCTTGTCGCTCTCTTTGTCTATTTTTTCCTTACTTTCTGCCTTGAAGTTGCTTGTATGCTGAGCTGATTCTGAGCAAATGTTTTTTTCTTCTTAATATAACCCTATCATCTTCCTTTCCTCAATGAACTATAACCCAACATACAACAAGCTATTTACTGCTGCTGCTTGTAACTAACTACCTTTCTACCTTTTCTTTCCTATTAATGGATCCACTTTTCCTTTCTCCATCTTCCTCTTCGTCCACTTTCCAATTTCACTCAGCTCCTTTGATGTTTCTCTATTAGGTCTCTTTATTGCCTATATTCCACCACTACCATCACCACCTGCCTTACTTCAACTCCATTTCAATCTATCTCTTCTTCTTTTATTCCAGCCCTAAAATTTTCTTGTCCCCATCATTATCTCCCGTCATACTATAACCTCTATCATAGAATCATAGTATATTCGTCTGTGTATTTGTGCTGTTGGCTGTGCGTGTGGATCTTTTTCTCTAGATTATTACACTTTTTTGCGGTTTGCCTCACCACAAACCAAAATATGAACTGTAGCAATGAATATATACATATATTCGTATTTGTGTACATTTATTAGGGAATCTTAAGAGCAGAACTCCAATGTTGCATTGGGATTTGGTTTGTTATATCCTCAGTTGCTCTACTCTGTCGTCTTTCTTATCCGTAGCCTTTCGCTGTAAGTACACCAACATCATCACATCCCAGGTAGGATACCGGATACTCTTATGCAGTTTTCTCAATTAACTTTTACTTCAATGCATGCATGCATGCACACATACACTCACATGTGTACATTCATACATGGTAACAGTCAAAAGACATGCAACTTTTTAATGTGTAAACTGAATGCACCACGGGATGCCTCCTGAGCTTATTACGTTGAATAGCCTATTTATTAAATGAGTTTTATACCTGTGCATTTTGTTAGACGATAAACATGTTTGAAATACCTTTTGTAATATATGTATACTATTTTTACATTCTTATTTTGGTTTTTACACACAATTGAACACAATTCGATATAAAATGCACACAACACAAAATCGATTAAAATTTTATACTTTTAGAAACTTTCGAGTGTATTGGGGTTTCTCATGGCTTACCTCTGTTCTCATGGCTAAAATTACACGTGTCAGAGTCATGTGCTCCTATTTCTGTTGACATGATTTGGAAGAAAAAATGGAATTTTCATCCCAGCTGAAACAGTAGAAATATTAAAAGTGGAAAGGAAATAAAAAGTCCATGAATTGTTTATGAAGGTGAAATGAGAAAATAATTTCTAAGCAGTAGAAGACGAAAAGGTGTGGTTGGAATGTCAGCACCAGCAACACATGCTGACATGCACCTTCACTTGAACCGCTCACAAAAGTCATCATCATCCTATCAATTTACGTACCTTTTGTACTCCTCGCACCCGTCACTACCACTGCGTTTATTAATACATGTGTGTATTCAGGAATACCACATGAATAAACTAATGACATTTTGAAACAGGTAAAGTCTGTAACAAAATAAATAAATACAGTAGCGTTTCCTCACTATGTTTTTTTTAAATAAAGAAAAAAAACATTAATCCGATTTCATTTCTGTTGCATGCGTCTTTTCGGGAATTTTTATGACTTTTTAGTGTGCATTAGTGCATTGTAGTGTGCCTTATTATACATATGTGGTATAACGCTTGTTTCCGGTGTGAAACTATACATGTATTACTTTATGAATTATTAGTACCATACCATATTATAACGGAGATTGGACGGAAAGTTTATAAACTATGTAAAAATACACGCTCATTTTTTCCTCATTGTAATTAATGATGTCTCCAGGCAACACAATAAAGTATTTTTTTTGTAGAACCAAAAAGCTCTCAGATTCCACGACTCAATTTTTTATAGCTTTTTGCTCAGTTTTTTACTGACCTCATTTATTTTTGCTTAATGCAATCACATGACAACAGTTTGTACACGTTGCCTACTTTTTGGCTGCTTGCGAAATACTTCATGAATAATTGGTAATCCTTCACTTTGAAGCTGTAGTATACTTAAATACTGGAGCTTTTTTGCAAACAATTTTACATGAATAAATACCTAGATTTGTTACGCAAATGAGCAATTATGAATAGTTATCAATTTGAATTTGATAATGTTGTTGAAGTAAAAACGATATGCAATATTAATTGAATTTATTTAGCTGCTGACCGTTATAATCCCTATGATCTGATTGATTTTTTGAAACTATATACAAATCTAACACCCTCATAGGTTACGTTTATCTGGAATCAATGAGAAAAAAGAGATAAAGAGGTCAGTAAATAAATTTTCATAAGAAACAACATAATTTTTCTAATCGTTTTTTTCGATTATTTAGTACTGTTTCTATACGGTATTTTACTGTACCAAATATATCGATTGTGTTATTTCACACCATTTTACTTTTAAGTCAGTCATAAAAGTACTTTATAGAAAGGCGTTAATCAAAAGTTGCATTGTTGTTTTGTTTCCAATAAAGCTTCTGTCAAATGTTTGAGGTGTTTATAAAATTGATATATGAAAGTAGTAATAGTTCGATATTTGCGAGTATGATCATAAATAATATAACATAATTGGTCTTTCTCTATTTTTTGTCCATAATGTTGAATGGTAAAGGCCGTGACTTGTGTTTTTGACGACATGGAATTAGAGAAGTTAAAATGTGTAACATATGGCACCAGGTACAAAATGCTTTTCAGAAGTCACTGTAGTTTTCTTGGTATTTCGATAGTTTTGTCCTGTCCTGTTCTGTCCTACCAGCAGTTTATCATTGACTTGCTTTATTCTTCACTACTGAATCCACCGACATTTTTACGTTACATGGTCACAACATGATTAGGCGCTGGCCTTCACTCACAAAAAATACTTACAACACTTTCATATCCCGTCGTTCATTTTTTTCTGATCAATAAACATACATCACACATTTATAAGAGTTCGTATTAGAAAAATGGTCTCATAATGGAATACTATTAATATTAATAGCTTGCCCTAGTACCATCTTCGTAATAGCATACTTTATCATCGTAGAAATGAGTGTACTTGAGAGTGGACTAGCTTGTCGTGCTCTAAAAGGTTGACCGTTGTATCATCATGTTCCAGTCAAAATCAAACAAGGTTTCGACTCAAGTAACTAATTTAATTCCTACTGTAAAGTAGCGCAACTACTGTTCTGGATGAACACAAGTCTGCTCTGTTGTGCATGTCCTTTCAAATTTTCATTGGATCAAAGTCAAACAATCTTGTTTTTATTTCTTGGAAAACTTGATGTAACATCTGAAGAGACTTCTTGAGAACAGTTCTTACAACTGCCAATATTATTCAAGCAATACATGAAAAGGAAAAATAATGAAACGTATTTCTAAATCTAAATAAATATTCTGTAGTTCAGCATAATAATCTTAACTTAGGGATGTGGTTTATGTTCTTCACAATTTGCCGACGTATACATGTCAGCTTGAAAATTTTATCCAATTCAAACCAGCTCAAGTTTATCTATCCATTACTATAGAAAACAACATGAGACAATCGATAATTTAATATTTTAGTCTTTCCAGGAAAAAAGAAAACCGAATGCACTTAAACTTTTCGATTGCAAAGGGAAAGGTGTCCGATATAGTTGCTATTAAAACACCGTGCATACATTTAAGCGCTATGAGCGAACAGGACATTGCGTGAATACGTAGTGGTGACGAAACGATGACAGTTGAATGGAAATGTTGACATTTTCCCCGAAATTATTTTTATGACGTAAATAGAAAAAGTTGTAGCCATACCATGCCATGTTATGTACACGTATATATATCACGGCAGGTTCCCAGAAAAAACGATTACTCTGGTCGAGGTTTCATAAATTATTCTTACTAGAAATTTCTTTGTTTCGTTGAAATTATTCAGTAAGCATTTAAAAAAGTACATACATTGACTTTTAAATTCAATTAGAAGGAATGCCACTAAAACAAAAAAGTGTCTAGGACTTCTTATAGTTATAGAGCATGACTTTTACAACGCTAATTAAACACCACATTATCTGACTTGACCTATTTCACAAAAGGTGGTTGGGTGACGATCGATAGTATTTTCTGGAACTTGAAAAGGCTTTAACAACTTAAACAATGATTTCGCCGATTTAAACACAAGTTCATTACAACTATTGGTTTCCTTTGGAATAAAAACTTGTGTATTTTTGCTCAAGTTGTGCCTTGTCAACTAACTTTCTCCGTTGAGTGTGATGAGGCTTTACATCATAGTTTTTTAAAGTGGAAAATGTAAAATGAAGACGATAAAGTATGAAATACTCTCATAGTACTCTAACATTTAGTTAGGTTGCTTCTGCTTTCGTCACAATGACAATGTACATATATGTGTCATCGTTGTCTCCCTTCATGAATACATTTTTCTTCTCACTAAACAGCGAGAAACTAATGAAAACGTAAAAAAATATAAACCATAGCATGAAGGCTTTTCCATGTAGAGGTAGCATCATAGAGTGAGAATGACATTATTTGACATCGTCTGTTGTTGCGGGAAATACGGATGGCGACGGAAGTGCTAGTATGGAGTAGAAGGTGGCAGAACGTTTTGGAATCGAGC
>JAQFZG010003614.1:0-13246 GCA_034695465.1 Entomobrya nicoleti | reverse complement strand
ACCACGACAATGATAATAAATAATGCTGATGATGATACATGTTCGTTCTAGAAAAATGGAAGTTTTGTGCAAGTTCATTCCAATATCTTTGTATGATAAATGGATCTTTGCGTATTGCGTGTTTTTTTTCTTTAAAAAAATCATATATATTTTTAGAAGTTTGTGGCAGTCCCGAAGACAAAGAAAAAATAGCAAATATTATATTTCCTTTCAAGCATTTTTTTCAAGTTTGCTTACTTTTTAAAATGCCAAGTCACAGATATGTAAGATGGTAATAAAAAATGGGAGGAAATGGGCTTCATGATCACATCTCTCCATGTCACAAGACAAGTATATTATAATTAGTTTATTTTGCCTCTCAAGCTTATTGTACTACTGGTCATGCAGCTTACAAAAAAAATACGGTCACACCGCCAGCATCGTACTATATATGTACCAGCAAAAGCCTAACGAACATATCGCCATGCAACCGCATCATCCATAATTCAATTGGTTTACTTTCAATTTTTGTGTGAAATTGTATTTATTCGAAAACTATACAAATCCTGACTAAAATCAATGACTGGAAAAAAATGATTAATTTACAAGTATTCACACGTAAAAAACAATTGATTGATTGTGTGATTATTTTTTTTGGAAGCAACACGACACAGCTACAGCGTTCGTATAATCAGTCAGGTAATTAATTGAGTTGAGTATGTAAACCTATCTAGAACTTTAAATATTATACCAAAAAAACCAAGTAATTATTTACATTTACATACGCAAAACCACTTTAATTATTTTTCTTCAAGCCACAGAGATTTATCTATTAAATATCAACATAAATTAAATTATAAAATCTTTTTTATATTCAGACTTTCTTGTAGAGAGATAAGCCAAAAACCGTATATCTTTTTACCTTATAAAAAAGTAACAAAAAGCCAATTTTTTTCAAAATGAAAAGCGGTGGTCCAGAAATGAATCTCTCATTAAGAACACACGTATGTGTACGAAAACTAATTAAAATGGTATATGGTAAACTTAAGTTCACAAAAAAACAATGTTTGCTGACTTTATAAAATTAATGGAAGAAAAGTTTGTGCTAAAAAAAGAAATACTTTGAAACTCCTTAAATACTTAATTTATTTAGTACTATAGTGAAAAAAACGTATAAGATGAGAGTAGCAAGAAAAAACGAGACCGACTACATAGTAATCAGATATATATGAAAAAAGCTATATTCAATATTGTATTAAAAACACAAAAGGGTATAAGCTGAGGAGTTGATATGAAGATTTCTTATATGTATTCAGTATTTATATTAAACGTAGTTGCTAGTTTCACCATGGCAGTTTTTTTAGTCATAGATGCTCTCTCTCCAAATAGGGAAAACACTTAACTCATCGATATAACTTGATAAAAAAATGAGTTAACTTACTTACATTGGGAAAAAATTATATTTATTATCTCGTTATCGGAACCACATTACTGGAACCATAGATTAGACAAGGGAAGGTTTTCAGAAAAAAATAATAAATCCAAAAGTGAGATATACCTAATATGTGTACTAATTGACCTAATTTATGGACATGGGAAGCTTATTCACAAGGTCGGATATATATACTATACTTACATATATGACTGTGTACATGATTTAGAAAATTCGGAACTTCGTTTCGAAAAAAAAATGTAAGATGAGCCAAAATTGTATGTAGATTTCATTCTAAAAAAAGATGCAAAAAGTATTTTTTACTTTTAGATACCCAAAAGTGGACATTCATTATTGTGTAAAAAGAAATGATGACTTGAGAACACCATAAAAAAAGGATTTTAATTTTTCAATCTTTTTTCTGATTGACTATAAAAAAATGATGATGGCATATTATGAAATTGCATCCGAATGACAAAGTAGATAAATTTAAGTTTTTAATAAAAAAAAATATCAGATTATATTTTAGAAGATGATTATGAAGAATGAGGACAAATCAATAAACGTGATTAAAACAATTTGATGATGAAAAAAATACATTAAAAAAATATTTTTTGACGATTCAGAGAGATAGTTGATAAAAACAGGGAATCAGTATTACGTATACCACAGATTACTAACTTAAGTGTATAGGTATGTGTGTGTGTAGGAAAAATAACCCAGTGTGGTCAATGTATTTATCTTATACATTAATAGAAGTAATCATAAAACTCACAAATTAATTACATTTTTCTTTCTTTTTCGTATTTATGACGAAAATGATTATCAGATCCAATATTCTTGCCATTGCCACCATTCAAATTAAATGTGTGCTTGTAATGTTAAAATTGAAGCGTAAAATATGAGATTTTTAATGCTTAGATGGTTAGATGAAGAAAAAAATGTATATATGCATCTCATTCATTTTTCAGTCAAACTTTTTGCCATATCTTTCGAAATCTTTCCTAATAGTGTTTCCGTTCTGTGTCTGTCTAGCAGTATTTTATTTTCCGGCGGTTGAACAAAATAAAATATATGTGTACGAATGAACCTGTTGGTGTTAGCATGTAGTAAAACAAGTATTTTTGGTAGACTAATAAATCTTTCTTCTCTACTTAAATATTTTTAGTCCCAAAGGACAATCATGGAGAGAACAGGAAAACTGAATTTCATGTGTTTCTATGGTTATGTTATAAATATGCGCTAATACTACGAAGCAATCTTGACAAATTGTGAGCACACACATGTTATAGAGCTAGTCACGGACAAAAAAATATTTTGGGGGCTTACTGTGTCACGTCACTTCTATCAGTATACTAAAAAATAAATATTATATAGTCGTTCATCCTTTTCTCTATTCCCTATAACAAAAACCTGTACAAATATATAAAATTGGAATGGGTTTATATAGACTTGTGTCATTTGGGACTAAAAAGGAGTAAAATTGTAAAAGTGTCAAAGTGAATTTTAAAGGTATTTCTTGTTAATCCTCTTGTTGTGGTATTTCAAGACAGAATGATAAATAATTAGATCGATATAGGTTTGTAAATGTTATTTGTAAAACCTTGCGACGCAGCAGTGCAGTACATTCGAACATTCCAATTTTGGAATAAAATACGATACGATATAAATTTATGCCGAGTGTATTTAAAAGGCTTTGTGAAAATTTCATCGTTTTTTCTATAAATTCTACAAAATTGATATTTATCATTAAAATGTATACAGAACCAAAATGTTAGCAAGAATAATCAAAGTATAAAAATTTCTCCCAAAAGGTCTTTCTTCTGTCTCCTTCAAAATCACATTGTCTGTGAATGGGAAAATGCCGAATTTCAATTTTAATTTATTACCTCTCTCGCTGCTTCTGCTTGTACGTGTTTAAGACTATTGAATTATGAATTGGAACGAAGGAACTTATGAAAACAAAAATATATCTTCAAAGGAACCAAAACAGGAATTTTTCGTAATTTACAAATTTAAAAAAATCCGAATATGTGACAATCCTTGTAGTATTTACTCAATCAAAATCAATTTTTTCCTTTTCGAGTGTACAACATTTGTAAAGAGAAAAATATATTTGTGTAGTCTTTTAAACCTTATCCGGAAACTTATCTGAATGTTTCTAAACTCTTTAAAAAAAGTTGATGTGACAAACAATTTCTAAATCTTTATCTAATTTTTGTAAAAATTGTCAATCGAAATTATATACCTCCATCCAAAAAAGAAAGAAATCATGATCCTGAACGTATCAAATTTTTGCTATAAAAATATAATAAAATGTGAGCATTCTCGAGCTATACGTTTTATAAAACCCAAAATTTGCTACCTGTTGTAATTATCTCTAAAAACAATCAGTGACAAAAAACCTATCCATGTTTTTTTCCAATCATATACAAAAATAAATGCTATACATGCACTTATTGTAATTTTATCCTAGTAATTTGTACAAAAAATATAAATGAAGCAAAGTAATCTTGCCAACCAAAGAAACAAAAGAAAAGCTTAATTAATGTGCGAAACAATCAGTAGTTGATGTAAACCTACAATCTAAACCTTTCAGTCCATTTTTTGTCGAAAAAATCCAACCAATCAATTTTGTTTTTGCTATATTAATATGATGCTAAACTATTATACTCTTGCAACAATATATTTTACGTGTTGCTACTATTTCTATAAAAATGCATACATTCTTGACCACATTTTTATTATTAATTTATGTCTCGTTTTTCAAACTGCTATTTGTAAAAGAAAGCATATTTGTATGAATGAATGTTGTTTGGGAGCAAGTATTACTCCTCCACACCAACCAATGATTCTAGATTCTAGTCAAGATATAATTTGTGAATTAGTTATGTATAATATTGAATATCTTAAGAAATTTTTAATTATAAATGTATACAAATTTCAATGGGTGTTCTTATTCAAGATTGTATAATTTTTTTGTGTATTTATACCAAAATGTAGCAGCTTGACTGTGATGATTATGCTTAATATATGCATAATAATAAATATTTGAAATACTTATCAGCGCTCTATTAAAATTACATGCATCTTGTACCGTACCGTACTACTTATAATGTTTATAAAAAAATTTAACGCATACTACGACTACGAATATTGATTATTATTGTTCATTGGATTTGTTGCAAAACGGCTCAGAGTGAAGATGAGAATTCCTGGTAGCTATAAAATACTTACTGTAAATCCTTACCTGGGCTAATAACTAATTAAAACACGTGTCATTTGATACTGACGACGTTATAAAATTTAAAAAATATTTAAAGATGAAACTTATAACCGCGTTGTTTATGTAACACTAAAAACTCAAATATATATTATGTTGCATTAATACTAGTTGTGTAAGTAATTATTTAAACACGATGAAAAGTTTGCATGTATTTTTTAAATTTACTAATCCAATTTTTATGTTAGAAAATTGTAAAACCTTTAATTGCACAAAATGTTTTGCATTAATCTTCAAGCTGCTTTTTATACCTTAAATAATTTGTGAATATGATCGATCACATGGCATCTTTTTCAATGTATTAAAGTATTGCTTCAAACTTTATACTTATCCAAGCTTGTCCTTATCAGCAGCTCTTACTGATTTTAGATAAGCTTATATATTCTAAATATTTCAAAAAAAATCTTTTGAAAGATTGAAAGACCAGACTACGATTTTTTCAATATAAAATGCAACCAGTTTCCAGCGTATTTTGCAATTTATATATTAATTAAACTTGAATTGTTCTAAAAAATATATACTGAATACTTGCCACTTGCGGAAAGGGCATACTTAAATAAATACGCCTGTAATATTGAAAATGGTTTTAATTAGGGAAACGGTGTCTGAACAAACTTATTACAGACTTTTCTTTCCCATGTCCCTGAAAAAAAGTAAAATGTCGTTTTTATTGAAAAGCCGAGAAAATTTTCAATGTGTCATGAAGAAGACATGTAATTTGTCAAAAAAATGCTATTAAAGCGATGATGATGATGACGAGAACGTTTTAATATTAAAAGCTACACTACTGCCGATATTTTGTACATCAAAAGATTATAAAAAATATTATACTATGAAAGGATATGAAAATAGGGACACATTACGTCATGCATTTTAGATGCACGAAGAAAAAATATATTACTACAATTTAAATAATTTTACTTGAAAATCATGATGATATTACTTGTTATTGCGCGTAAATTATTATAGATTAAAATATTCAGTGTAAAAAATTAATATAACAAATAAAAAAATGAAACACGATCGATACTTTAAAAAAATCAAGCCATAACTTTCAGTTATTTTTTTCTCTCGGAGTTTGTACATGTATTTCACAAAAAAAAATCACTTGTTACTGATGTTGCTACCTTCGGCATTTTTATCCAATTTAGGTAACGTATACAAAAAAAATACAATGCTAGTTTAGTAGCTCGTTATGAAATGGTGTTCCGGTGATGGTGATTTACTAACTTATCACTTGTATTTATATAGCTAATTAAATAAAGTGCACCACAAAAAATAAAACAGCATGAAATATTTATTTTTCATTTTCTGTAAAAACTTGTTCAAGTTTATTGCTTAAATATATATGGTCTTATCATATAAAAAAAATGATGCGATATTATTATTATTAAAAATATACTAACTAAACTAAAAATATATACTAACTATTGTACAATTAAATATGAAAATAGTGAAGAAACCTACAATAATTATATTTAAAATTAACTTTTAACAAATCTGCTTTTTTATAGACAATAGACAAAAAACAGTTATTATTGTACAGTCTAATTTACTAACTAAATATATATAATATATAATGAAGATATACTACAAAAAAATAATTACTAATAAATATATTTCTTCTGTGAACAACTCTGTCTTTGACAAAAAAAACCTATAAATACAGTAAATACATGAATATATATCGTCGGGAAATATATAAATATGAAAATAATAAAAAAGAAACAACTGTAGATAATATTTCTTTCCAAGTTCGTGTATGAAATTTATATTTATGCCATGTGCTTAAATCAAATTTGCATGCAATGTGCTTTCGGAAATTTTCATCAATTCATACTTTTTTGGAATGTCGAATATTTATGCAATCATGAAACCATGTTTTGATAATGTTGGATGAAGAATATGAGATGCTGAATGGAAATGATTTGGATGAAAACAACACAAACATATATATTTTTAAATGACTATTTTTATTTATTAAAGTTAAAAGTTTTCAAAGAAGGTTCTCGTTTTTTTCACAAGCGTCATTTTTTTACATAATGTTTTTTAAACATCCATTTAGCAAAATAAATGTATTTTTTTCTCATTTCATTCAACTAAAGAGATGCATTGTTTTGCTTGTTTTTCTACTAATGTCATTTTAATATATTATTTACTTTTTACAATACAGAAGAGCATGTTTCCTACATAAATTATCATAACCGTCAACAATTATAACAAATGGTAAAAAAAATTATACTACGCTTTTTTATTTTTTTGCGCACCACCAAAACTATCAAACATTCATGAAATAAATTAAATATAGATTTACTATAATGATACAGCATATTATTAACCGAAGAAAGTATTCACAAGTCTATTAAAATTAAAAAATCCTTGAGGTGGAGCATCTTGTGGAGGATGACCTTGTTGATGAGGAGGAGGAGGGGGTCCTCCTTGTCCCCCCTTTGGTGGGCGATCTAAATAAATCACATCTCTTGACGGAGAAGAATGTTGTTGTGCAAATTGGCCGGGATTTCCCTACATAACAAAATTCATTCAAAATAATATATAAAACGTTAAGGTTTTTATCTTCAAAATTTATCCTGAAATTTCCTGCACTGGAGTCTACTCTAATGGTGAGTTGGAAGAAGAAATGCCCCGGAGTAATTTTCAAACTATTTTATTTATATTTATTCTTGACAACTATAAAAAAATTGTCATTTATAAAAAGGAGATTCACAGTTTGTAATATCTTTGAATACATTTATTCATTTTAAATGTAGATCATCATCACATAAAAACAAATAACGAGATAGAACATTTCTATGAATTTATCGGCGGTACGCTGGGTTTATATTTAACGCATATATAATTTTATCACTATCATCCAAACTCATAACGATTTAATGATAACGAGTAAATACTATTTACTAAATATCATAACAGAATTCATTTGTAAAAAAAATGTGAGTGGAGGCTTGCGAAGTAAGCAAATATACATTTTTTAAACATTTACGTTTACGCTTTAAATCGGCTTTATAGGAAATATATATTTTTTCAATTGATATTTGAATAGCAATGCCGAAAAAATGTAAAGCTCTATTAAACATATTATTTACAACAAAGTAGTTAAAGATATTAGTAGATTACAAGTTTTAACAGAAATATTATAGGGAAAAAAGATGAGCTGTACAAATAGGTTTTGAAATTTACAAGTTAGTAAATGAACTGTACTTAAATTACATGTCTATGGCTTAAATACTTACCTGGATGTGTAACATTTGTTGTAAAATTTGTGAAAGACCATGCATGATAATGATAAATAGAGAGAGAAAGTGGTCAGTTACATTTTGTTGATAGTGAACTATTTCAAGTAAATGTACAATTTGAATAGGTAGGTATACTAAATTTACAAAAGTATTTTTTTTATCCTCCAGAAGAGGAGGTTGCAGGAAATGTACAATAGATAGCAGTAGAGTATATTATAATACAAAGAAAGTAATTTTTAGGTACAGATTTTTTTCAAGAACTAATTCTTGGGAAAGCTGATCTTCGAAGTTTCGAATAGTGTTTTAGCCTGTAAAATAAAAGAAATTAGGGAAATAACGAAGAAATCTTGATTTACAGTATGTACATTTATGTCTATAAATTGATTATGTCCAGATTAAAAGTTTTAGGCTAGTATCAGATCAGGAAATTGTAAAAACGTCAAACATTGTTAACTGTAAGTCGTAAGCACAAATCTAAATATATTTTTAAAAGCTAGTAAATAAATACCCATAACACTGACTAGTATATGTAGTTTAACTAACGAGATCAATTGAAGATGAGACCAATAAAGCACCAATAATCTAAAGTGGCACCTAAAATCTAACAGGAACTGTGGTGAAATCCTTTTTTTAGGTTTCAATTTATATATTTATATTTATTTTTTTAATGCATGATGATGGTCAACCATTAACTACATTATTTAATTCTTTATCGAATTTCTAGGTGATAATGACAATATATATTTCTATTTTTATTATTAAAATATTTCGCTCAAAACTCTTTAAGTTTTCCAGACTACTCTAATTCGGGAGGCTTTTATGTTGTGTCATTCTTCAGAATTTTTTTGGTAAAAATCTATGCGCTCAAAATCTAGCAACAGTTTAGCCAGCAGTTGAGCATAAACAATGCATCTCACAGCATTGAGGTTTAACCCAGAATTGTAAAACTATTAACCAAAATTGGAATTCCAGTTTTTTTGTGCAAAAAATCTTTCCCAAAATTGCACTTCCTTTCCTACCACAGTGTCTTCATCAAGGTCATATTTTTTTCTAATTATCTTTCTATCAGTAATCTTTGAAAGCAAGTCTCATTTCATATTTTTTTAAACGAGTATTTCAATTTTTCTTCTCACAGCTATTTTTTTCAATTTCCAAGAAAGGTTTATCGTTCATTTTCTTAGAAACCGAGAACTGACCGGTAAAAGGTATGGTAAATTTTGACACGAGCGTTTCATCAAAGTAGCAAAGTGTAAAGGTAAACTTTTAAATTTCTTCACTAAATCAAGTACATCATTGTAAACTTGGAGGAATATAGAGGTAAAACAGTACAAGACTAGTATGCACAGCAAACTATCTATTGATTTGAAATGTGTAAAGGCGGTTGAAAACGATGATGATGATAATGGTGAAAATGGAAGGGAATAAACGATAAAAGTAGAGAAATAATTTAAAAGAGCGCATAAAAGTAGAACAAGTGCTGTCGCACTGCTCAGTTTAGAAGTATTGTTTATATTTGCAAAGGCGTAGTGATGATCCCTGGTGTGAGATAGGTGGCCTGAAGAGGCGTCACTAGAGTTGTCCGTTGGTTTCCCAACAAGAGAGCGCCCTGTTAAGGGTAGTCGACCAGTCACCGACTTATGCTGCACCCCCAGTATTTTGAAAGAAAAATACATACAAATAGAAAGCGTTGTAAGCATGTTTACCCATCACCAAAAAGTAGTTTTGAAAGAAATTAAGCTTTTTAGATTCATTTTAAATGTACAAAGTCAGTTTTTCCAGTTTGTTTTCAGATTTAGTTTTTTTATATACATTTTTTTTTTCAAATTGATTGGCATCAATAATGGCTAATTGTTATGCATCTGTTCAACTTACGGAATTTCTCGATAAGGTAATATTGAGTAGCGTTGGTCGATCATCAACAACAAAGAATTCAGCCTCTTTGGGATCATAATTGTCATGGTAAGCCTTAAAAACACAAAAATATATATAAAAGATTCGTAAAATATATTCTGCACACGTAACACCTCCTCCACTACAAGCAAGTCTATAAATTAGGACATCAAATTAGTATAATAATTATATAATCTACCTCCAAGACATATCGTCCTGGCAAGAGTATCCTCCAGTATTCTCCATGTCTGGTAGTCTTAAAGCCAACATCACGATCCTTAACCTTAAGACCCACTCCTTCAATTGGATTGCCAAACTCGTCATGTACAAATCCTCGAATGCCACGATGAGCCTCTCCAAGGAATCTTAGTAATGACTACACACACAGGAGAAAAAGAAAAAACATACAAGACGTTGATAAGTGTTAGTTCCAAGTTAAGACGACAATATACCATTTCCTCCACCGTTTGTTATGGTGTGTGTCTCAGACGACAAGCACTCATTTGTCACACGAGTGCATATCGTTCCAAATGACAAGGACGACACAAAGTGGATACAAAAAATTGCACTACTTAACACAACAACTACAAAAACACTATTGAGTACAAATTGGTACAACTGTGCTCCAATTTTATATAAAAAAATGTATCGAGAGCAATCAAGAGAACATGATCATCAATAAACACATTTTTTTCTTCATCTTACCTCTTTGTTCTCTCTCCAGTATCTCTCGAGATCTTCAGCAAGTGGAAATTTGCAACATGAAATTTCCAAAGTGATCTCCATGCAGCCGTGCCAAATGTAGTTGAAATCTTGCATCCCTCCTACAAAACAGACATAACATAACCATTACATGTAAACAAAGTAGACTGACATACAAAATACAAGCACGAAATTTGTAACCGTCACATCACATTTCTCATCTTTTTAAAAATTGACGGTATACTTATGTACGTGTGTGTATTCCAATTTTGCTCTACTTTCTTAAAAGTAGTTTTGTGAATTATTTATCATCGTCATAACATATTTTTTCAAGATTTTTTTTTGTGTTTTTATTCTTGTTCTTTTTACCGATAAGTGGGTACCACTTGGCTCCATTTGTTATTCCACTCTTGAATCCACTCTGGCCTTTACATGGTCTTCCTTGGTACATCCTCTTGTGGTTGGTGGAGTACACGGTTGCAAGATGTTTGAACGTGTCGTCATCAGGAGTTACTGACTCTGACGAGGAAAGGCTCTGGAACACTACAAGATGCAAGGAGAGTTGGGCAAAGAGAGACAACTTGGATTAGAGAAAAATTGCGATTTCAACTGCACACACACTACATACACATATCCTATAAGTACAATAATGTACAGAGATTCAGAACGAAATCATGCTCAACAGTCAGTGATGATAAAAAAACACCCATTCACTTTTACTGGTATGGTGTTACGTTGGAGAAAGTGGAAAGAAATACAAAATTCATAACATGACTAACATAAAGAATACGTGAAAATTATAAATTACATTGCACAAAAAAAATCAAATTGAATAACTATAAGGATAAGAGAAAGAATACAAGAGTAAAAATTGGAGAAAGTTTTAAGGAGCTCTGAGTATCCTTCTAAAAGAGCATTGGGGTTGGTGTATAATGAACATAACACTGACGCAACTGTTTTTACTGTAAATCATTCCATCTGAGAGAAGAAGAAAAAAGTGGCAATTCAGTAGTTCTCATGGCGAATCTCATTTACTTAAAAGCCAAAACACTATTTATCATCATGTCATTTTCTGCTTATTATTATGGCCCACGTGTAAATATGTAAGATCAAACATTAATCAAATGCTAGCATGAAACATCATGAAAGTACCTCAAACAACACACTACATTATATAATTTTGGAAAAAAAAACGGTTCAAAATCTTTTAAAAAACAGTGACTTAATCTGGTCACTGTGATTTGTAGTTTTGTCAGTTGAACTACTAAAGTCATCGTCGTGCACATCTTTCTACATGGAGTTATATAAACTACACAGGCAAGGTATGCAATTTAAATGGTGTATGTTTAAAAATTAATTTGAAATGTAATCTGTACCGCTGTAAGCCACGTTTGGCATCCATTCTGTAACAAGTCATAATACAATATAGCCATTACGATTTATATTAAATTTTAGGAAACAATTTTATTTTTGCAACACAATTTTGCAATCTATTGTGCTCTACTTTATTTTTCTACTTTATTATTTTTTTATCTAGATCTCTTTTTTTGTTTCTTTTAGTTTTTACTGAAGTATTGACTGAACTTTTAAGCACGACTTGCTACATTACAACATTATTTCCAGTTTGTTTTTGTATGTGCGTTGTTCTTCTCCCAAAGAAACGTGCAAAGACTGTGGAATTACTAATGTGATTGTATTCCGTTGCTCTTGCTATTATTGACTTGATTAGCTAAAAACGCTAAACTATTTATTTGCTTTAGTGGAGAGATACATATCTTATTTTTAGAGCAAAAGATACTGAAGCTCTTTGTTTTTTTTTTGTTGGGCTTCTTTTTAAACCATGAAATACTGTTCAAGTCTAGTGAAGTCTAGAGAGAATTCGGTTCGGCACTCGAGAGGGTACTTCACAGTCACATCAGTGTCTCTCGTTCGAAGTCACGCAAGAAGAAAAGTGAAAGCCAAGAAGGCATGATTAGACATTGCTCGACATACAACATTCCAGAACAGAGCAGACGATTCTCCAAAAAAAATTGGAAGAGTTGCGTATGTTTGGTTGGCTTGGCATGGCTGGTTTGGTTTGATCGGGGTGGTTGGTGAGACACAAGACGTAACAATAATAATAAAACGAGACTTGAATATAAAAAAATAGAAGGGAAAATCTGTATGAGAATGATGACAGTCAAGTTGAAAGAAAAACGTATTCCCTGGATATATACATGGAATTTATATGGATGGTCTATACCATACCATTGAACTGGTCATAATTATTGGAAAATGTCTGATTGTTAAAGATAAAATATTTTACTGTTGAGAGATAACAGTGACACTACACTACTTGTTAAGATTGCTGTGGTATGGTGGTGGTGGTGGTGGGTGGACAAAAAAGGGATTCTGGGGGAATGTAAGATTTACCTTTGCACGACGAAGTGGAACGACAAAGTCCTTTTTCAATTCCAATGTTGATAAAGCAGCAGAGAAGAAGAGTAAAGCAAAAAACATGTTTAATTATGCAGGACATTACAGAGCTATTTTTAGTTTTTTTTTGATTAAATTAGGGTGATTTGTGACTAGACACTTATGGAATATATTATTTACAAAGATGTCACCCTGAAAAGAGCTTACGTCACTACAGTGGAGGATCAGTAGCGGAATTCCGCTACATTGTGGCGGAATTCCGCTACAATAATGTAGCGGAATAATGCTACA
>JAQFZG010003613.1:0-13247 GCA_034695465.1 Entomobrya nicoleti | reverse complement strand
TCAAACATATACGCGCTCTTGATCCTGCTGCATCCAACTTTGCCATTTAAATGTACACTATTTTGCGAAGAGTATCCAGTTTTAAAAACTTCAACTTCCATACTCGTTTCAGAATACTTAAAGTTTGAAATCCAATCTAGCAAATCAACTGAATCAAAGTCTTCCGTTCCCCTAAAATCTAAAAACAGATGAACCTTTGGTACTGTGCTTGGCATGAATTTGAATTCGTAATAGTTACAATCACCGTAATCACAGTAATCAAATCGAAAGAGACCCGGAAAGTTATGATTTTTTAACAAGTGTTCCGGCATTAGCAAGCTCACCTGAATTTCACATTGCCATGGTCTAGACTTCAAAAGAAACTTCTCGTGATCTAAGTCAACACAAAATGCAACGTTGTTCCGATTCGCGGTCAAGGGAAAGTAAAAGCTTGAAATTGGGCAGTTGTGATATTTGCCTTTGGATAAATATTGAGTTGAAAAGTTGTTATTTTTAAAATAGTTCTTTGTTGGCATCAGCACTTGATCCAAATATTCCAAATACCGTCCTCTTAAAGGCATTTTTCTGTGGCTAAACCCTAGTTCAAGTTTTCGAAGTAATGCAGGTACGGCCCTTTTCTGTTCGATATTTACACTTTGCCAGTTGTCAATTACTATTAGACAGTGATCGTCCTTGAATCCTTCCAGCAAAGTAAAAAGGTTTTCCAAATTCAGTGGAATCACTTCTTCTGGTTTTTCTAGCCCAAAGTTTTCTTGCACTTTTGTAACCATTTTGAACTGGTTATTTCCAAGATGATCCTCTTTTATGGAAAATTCGTTTGGATTTAATGCATCCACGCTTACAAATCTATACAAATAATGCACATTTCTTTCACCATGTACAGCTTCAATCATTTTGCAAGTGGCAAAAAACGCTGTAGCACACAGTAGAAAATCGAGTAAATTCGTTCCCATTTTTAAATGGTTGACGTAGCCAATAAATAATCCTTAGCGTTGAGACGGTATTCCTTACTTATTTAAAAAATATTTAACTAAGTTATTTAGCAAAAATTAACCCGTCAGCAACGCAAGTTCCACACTTCGTGAAGCCAAATTTTTAAAAGTTTATTTAAAGACTTGTATTGTAAACTACGCTCTAATACTTGGATCCATTGTGAAGTATTTTAGACATGTGTTAAAGTCTTCAGCTGATAGTTAGATTGGATATAATGGACAACTGAGTAGAGTAGAGTTTGATAAAAAAAATATCCCGAATTACACAAGCTTGACACATGTGACATATAAGTGATTATATAAGTGGGCTTATAATACGTTATATAAAAGGTGTGAAACTACCAGGTACTAGTTTGCAACATTGCACACGTTGTTACGGATTTTAGTGCGAGATTGATATTCTAAACTCGTAGTTGCTCACAACTATTTATTTTATAATGTGATCTATTTAATTAAGTTTTAATGTGGTATTATATAATCCGTATTCAGTGGACCTGTTTATTTATTTAATTAAAATATATAAACGTTACACCTATGGTTCAAATGCTTATAAAAGAAGAGAAATTTTTAATATGACGATTTAAAGAAAAATGGCATAAATGCATATATGTATGTAAGTATTTAGTTTATGTACAATTACTGCTAATCCTTTCACTCATAGCAAAATTGTAGATTCGTTTATATCGACAGCTAGGTATTATTAACGCGATAAAAGTGTAATTTGAATCTATGGATAGAACGACCGGATGTTTTCCATTTTAGTTTTTGTAATACAGTTATATCCCAAACTTGGTTTTCTAATTAAACATTTAAAAATATTTGGTTGTACAATTATTTGTGTCACACAAAGTTTTATCATTTTTATTTTCAAATTTATCGATGGAATATATGTTTTTCCACAACTTTACTTTCTATTCTGATTTAAATGTTCAAAACATCCACTCGCACCAATATTAATAAATGAAACTGACGCACATGCAAATCGCAAAGCAATGATGTACAGTTTATTCTGCTTAGAAATAACAGGATTAAACACAGACGCCAATAATCGTAGACTGAATTTTACTTGGCCTTGATGTTTCCAGCGGGCAAACATCTGCTGGCAATTTACGAATCAGTTTTAAGGTACGTTGGTTTAATGATGTTTATAGGTCAACAATTTTATTTATTTATTTTGATATGGATGTTGATTGAAATGGGATGTGGGTAGTTGACTACGCAAGATATTATTATCATGGCGTAAGCTGGCTTCAAGAAATGGGACCTAGTGTAGATGTGGGTGTTGGTACGAATGCGGATGTTTGTGAGGATTTGGGTGTGGGTGAGAATGTGTTTGTGGTTGCTGCTGAGTGTGTGGATGTTGCGCGTAAATGGGTTGTTGACGACTGGTATTGAAAAACAAAGGTTTTTCCCCGTTGCGTTTTCGTTTTGGTGGTGGAGGGTGGGTAAGCTTTAAATTTAAGGGTGCAAATGGAGTTGATGTGGAGTGATTTTGGTGGATGTATGGTTTTAGATACCATTGTTTTTACCGGAGATCCCATAAGTTTTTAGTGTTCATTCCTTTATTGACTAGCTGAGGGCAATCTGGTGCTAAAAGTGCTAGTGCGAAACCTTGGAAGTCACTGGAAAAAGCAGAAAAGGTGATAGGGGACATCTGTTGTTCACTTAGTTTAATGCTCTGAGATGATTTATCATCCCTTGCGCTTGTACTGGATCATGTCTGGTGTAGGTAAATATATACGGGAGTTTCGATGAGGATAATAATTTCTGATAAAACGCTTTGATTGTAAGAGGTAATGCTGAACCAATTCTTTATTGGTGTCAAATGTTCAATGGTCCAGGGATAAAGTTAGGTCTCCCATGATTTAGATTTTGAAGAGAGTATGAGTGAATAAAAAGTTTACGTACCAGAATTGTGTATTCCAAATTGATGTAATGTCAGCAAAAAACAAGTACACTGGAGATTAGAACCGTTATCATTTCTATGTGTCGAGAATTGCTGGAACTATTCACTTATGCTAGAGACAGGGGTTTCCTCAGACTTGTGGTGAATGTAGGTGCCGTGGTGGCTGGGGTAAAATGATAATGTTGTGTTGGTGTGATGGGTGGTCGGAAAAGGGCTGGTAGAGTCGGAAATAGACTCGCACGTTGAACTCTGTGCAACTCTAAGGGGCGATAAACAGCTCTTGGGTTTACCCTGGTCCTAGGTATCATGAAGTTTGGACTGGAAAGTAGTGGAGGAGTAGGAACAAGAGATGTCCGTCTTGATGTTGGTGGAGGAGATGAATTACGGTAATGAATATTTGGTTTGATTACTGCATTTGGGCGCTGAGGTGGTGAAGTTTGTGTGGATTTGTCGATTTTAGTTGTGGGTTTTGTGATGCGATGATGGGATTTGCTAGATTTTTTGTTGCAAAGGGTTAGGTCCACACTTTACTTTAATTCTCAACTTGATACCTCATGATGCAGCAAGTAACGGACCACCTGAACTTTTGTTAACGTTCTACCCGGGAAAATTTGTTCTTCTTGTATTATTGTGGTCATTGTTGGGGGAGAGGAAGAATCGAATGTATTGTCAACACTACTCTACACTATCTGATGATAAGGGTAGAGATAATGATGATGGGGACAAAATGTAAAAAAATTAAACAAACTGGCTCGGCTAATGTGAATAAAGAAGACAATTTTGACTAGGAGAAATGAAAATTGTGAATGAGGATAATTATGAGATTTCCTCTGGGTAAAAGTATTGATGCTGCGGAGTCTTAACTGCTCAAGTAAAATGAAGAAGTGCGTTGTTTCTTTGTTTTTAAGAATACGTGAGAATATGAGAGCTCGAAATGTTATAATGTGTGTGAAAGAAGAGTGTCGGTGACATCTCATTTCGATTTCATTTTGATGATTTTGTATTCAAATATAAAGGACGCTTAGACAGGAAAGAAATATTGTATACGACAAACGTCTCGCTCAATATCAAAAGCAAAACTCAAAGCATGAAAACCGTAAAATCCGTAATATGTACGATTGACGCATTGCTGCATACGTTTAAAGAAATTTATGTTTATGGCTTGGCGGTACACCTCTTTGCCCAACATTGAAAGAAAGTCTGTGAAAATATATGTGAATGGGTTGAAAGAGAATTTGGAATTTATAGAAATAAGTTGTTTCTGGGATAAGGATTAGTAATGGTAGATTTTTAGTTTGGTAAGGCGTACGAAGGAAGACCCACAGACTCTACCAGTGACTGTATATGTCCCACCGCTGGAATAAGTGTGTGGGTGTTTAAACCCGGGTTGAATCTTATTCTTCAAACAGAAAAATTACAAACATCATCTTAATACTCATCATCGTATTACTTATATGCCACATCATCATGCTGGGGCATTGACCTGACAACCCACATCAGCTGAATAAGCCGCTGATTGTGCAGTTGCACAAGGAAACCTGAGGTTCACTCAGTACTTCCACATCACATCATGTTTCTAACACCCAAATGCTTAAAATAATGCATTTTGATGAATTCGAAAAGAATTGCATTTATATATTTTTAACTGCCAAATATAAGGTGTTTACTACTGATGCGATTTAGCAAAGATCCTTAGCAAACAGAATTGCGGATACCAAAATTAATAGGACGAATAATATCCAAACAGCCAACAAATCAACCAACTTAACGGGAGTCTCCACAATTCCTTCAGCTTTGACATTACTTTTTTCCTTTGAATAAAATGTGAAACACTTATTTTTGATTCATAGTGACGCATAATAGGTAAATGGTACCTTCCCAACATTTCCATCAACTGGACTAAATCTTGAGAGCAAGTATCTGATTATATTGTGCTACGTTTCAAGCTAGGTACGAGCAAGAATCTGTTGGGCAAGTTTTAGAGTTAATTTTGAGTAGATTTAATATAGCCAAGGAATAAAGTTTACAGCTAAATCCAAATATTGTTCAGTTTGGTTACCCTTATATTAGAAGTCTTTCGACAAAGGCTAAACCATTTTTCATCTAAGGTAAACTTCTATGTATACTGTTTTTAGGGTTTCAATTCGTGGCTATTGTATACGAAAGTAAAAAAACAATTCAAACTAATTTAAATTTGTGGCTTGAACAAATAGTTTAGTACTTTTCTCAAAACGCACATATAAAGACAAAATTACTTGGAATAACTATAAACTCGTATCTTTAAACAGATTTTTCCACTTCAGTCTTTCGTATTTTGTTGCACCAATTCTTCTTAAATTTTTCTACCATCCGCATTGATGAAACGACACGAAAGCAAGTTTTGAGGACACCAAATATGTATCTATGAGACTCAAAAATAAAGAAAATCAGTGCAACTGACAATCCCAATGCTAGCATTATAAATATTATTTGAATATTTCCAGACATCATCGGTTTTACAGGAGGTTCACGTTCTTTACGCTTCACAAGATCTGTCCTGTTAATTAAATTGGACCACCATTCCAGCAATCCCGAGCTAGATATTGAAGACACTCGTCGAATTAAGTTTGAAGGCAATGCTCCCGTAAAATAAATACTTATGGTTTGCTTAAAGTACGCATTGATACCAACATCGGAGTGCTTTCCGGATTGATAGAGCATTCTTGTCAACTCTTGTGCTTGATAATCAGGCAAAATCCAAGCAGTTTTGTTGCATTTTCTCAAATCGTCCGCAATAAAGTTTTCCTGACTTTTCCTAAAGTCGATAGTTTCAAGTACAAATCTAACTTTTTCCATTTCTAATAAACCGATTTGGACTAGTGGCCGTAGCACGTTTAATGGCTCTACAAGGATGTCGTATATTCCGAGATGTGGCCCGATGTCACTCGAATAATATAACGTTGAATTGTATTGTCTCAATAATTCTTCAGGTGTCTCACTAAACATATAATAATAATGATCGATCTCCGTACTACCAACGCAGATAGCTAGTTCATCCTTAGTTATAACGTTGAGGGCTTGGTACCTGTATACAATCGGTTTGCGTTCGTACGTGTTATCAATTACTGCTCCTATAGTCTCTGGTATATCCTCAAAGTCTTCTAGAATATAATACCTTTGAACTAGTCTACTGTACACTGTGAAACCATGTTCTAATAGTTCGTTAACGGTGCCAAACTTTAAAGGCTGTTTAGGCAAAACAATATTGTAAACGTTAGTACTTTTGAAGGCGTTACTTAATACAAGTCCTCCAAAAAATATTCCACAAATCAAAAACCGGAATGGTTTTGATTGGATAAATCTTTCTGGAAATGAATCTCCTTGCTCTAGAATCACCTTAACTAAGCACGTAATTTTGTCTAAGGAATTGAGTGGACATATACTTCCTCGTAGCAGATTCATGACAATTATAAGTAATACTGCAAAAGCAAGCATACTTTTCCAAACATTTGCATCAAAAACTGACACAAATTGCGCAATTTGCAAACCTCCAAACCCTCTCGAACCACAGCTAACGAAACGGAGCGATCCAAACTTGTTTTCAAAATATAAAGCTACATTTCGTTGGTCGACGAAAGAGTAATCCGCAACAATATTTCTCTCCAGCATCATCCATATTGGTTTTTCGCCGCGAACGTTAAGCTTCTTTGGCACACTTGTGACATTTCCAAGCAAATGTTTTAGCACTGAAGCGAAAGCAAATCCTAGAACTTGAATATTATCCGAATACTTGGTTTTCATTTTATGCAAATATTTTAATGGCATTATTTTTGCGTTAGGTTCATTGTCCGCAAAAAAGTTTATTTGTCCACACAGTGTAAAATAGTCTTCATAGTGATGGCAATAGAGTGAACCATACCATAGGCTGTTAGCTCGATTTGTATCTACTTTGGCAATATATTCAAATGACAGGAAATTTTGATCGAATAATGTTGAAACCGTATAGTTAGGACAATCCACGCAAAGATTGAAGTAACTCACAGCTAAAATTTTACAAGTAGGTTCAAACATATGTCTACTTTTGTTTACCGAGCAGCCAATTTGGCCAGTAAAGTGAACATGGTTTTGGGAGGAATATTGTATCTTAAATGTATTAGTCCACGCATCGTTATTATGAGTTTTAAAGTTTGTAAGCCAGTAGAGCAAATCAAGTGAATCCAAATCTTGTACGGTTTTCAAATCCAAAAACAAATGAATCTTTGGTCGAGTGCTGGGCAGGAATTTGAAATTATTATCATTGTTATAATCGTATTTGCCATAATCGTATCGAAGGAATCCCGGAAAGTTGTGATTTTTAAGCAAATATTGTGGCATTAACAAGCTCACTTGTATTTCACACTGCCACGGTCTAGACTTTAAGAGAAACTTTTGATGAATTACGTCCACGCAAAATGCTTCGTTTATCTCGTTAGCTGTCAACGGATAGTAGAAGCTTGATATTGGGCAGTTGTGGTACTTATCTTCCAGTAATGAATATTCGGAGAAGTTGCTGGCCAAAACCGACGGTTTTGTTGGGATAAGCAATCCATCTAAATACACGAATTCTTCAATATCTCGAATTAGCTTTCGGTGAAGAAATGCTATTTTAAGTTTTCGAAGCATAGAAGGGATTGCTGCCGTTTGTTCGATATCCAAACCTTGCCAGTTGTCAATTACAAGAAGACAGTTGCTAGTTTCCAGCCCTTCTAGAATTTCGTATAAGTTTTGTAATTTGAGTGAAACCACCTCTTCTCGTTTTCCCCGCTTATAATTTTCTTGTAGTTTGGTAATCATGTCAGATTTGTTTCTTCGTAGATCATCAAGTTCACTAGAAAATTCGTTCGATTTTGCATCATCGACCGTAATAAATCTATACATGTACTGGAAACTATCTATGTCGGGTAGCGCAACAGCTTTTGTGAATGTTGTAAATTTCACTATGGCGTACAATACATGTACTAGTTTAAATGACACCATTTTATTTTGATGGCTGTATCTCAATATTTATTCCCGAGTTCCCGAATACAAGCCAAAGTTTGGGGATTTTTGCTTTGTGTTGTGATTTATTCTTTTTCACAAATCTGATATAATGAAAAATACACCGTATACCATAATCCTCGGCACTGTATTGTCGACTAAGTATTTTGCTGAACTGAACTAAACTCCACCGTCAACTTAGTTAACATGATGGATCGATCATGAAGAAGAGTCTAATAACTAGAACGTATTTCCGCTCTCTTTTAATCAATTTTTTACATGTCAAACTTTCTGGCTTTTATAGTGAGAACAACTACATACGAGAAAATGAAAACTTATATTGCTTTAAGTTATAATATGGTTATGATAAAACCAACTTAGGTATAAGGTAACGTATATATAACTTATGAACTTGCAGGTGGGATAGTAGTATTATTCCTGTAACTACATACTTGGTTGTGGAAGACAAGCGTCTATGTATTTAAACTGTATGATTTATACTTCTACTCTACCAGTTAACAACCAAAGTCGACAGCGATTAATCGCATACTAAATTACTAAGCTTGGTTTTAATGTTGAACCGCTTCATCAACTTGATTAATAATATTAATCGATCATGTTGACGCGTGTCATGACTAGAACAAACTTCCATTATCATTTAAACGTTTTTACAGAGACATAGCAGTATTTATAGCACGAGATATTATATGCTAAAAGATACCTTCATTTATTAATTGTATACGTTACCAAAGTATTGATAGTAGTAGACAGAACCTATTTACATATATGTATGTATATGGCATTTCACTGGAAACTATTTTGTCGGAGCAAAACTTTGTTAAATACAAACATTTCAGTCATAATGGCAACTCTGATTGCGCAACTTATTCAAATTATTAAGAGATCCAATAATTTCATTCGGCATCCGAGCATATCGCAACAGGTGTATGTATAACATGTTTACGACCATTGTACATATACCCATTGTACAAATACCCATTGTAATTGTAAGAAAATTCTTAGAATTTTTGTAATATTTTATATCGAAGAAAAGGTATAAATAGCTTCAAAATGTTACAATGTACTTCAGTTTTGAAATTAATTTTTTTAATGAATTGAAAGAAACCATTTAGTTAAAAAATACTGGCTAAAAGGCCGATTAGGATTGTGGATATAACTTTTGCAGGTCCTGTTACCTTTTTCCTGATTAATAGATTTTTTACAGTTTTTGTAATTTTGAGTAATAAATAAAAGGAGTAGTTGTTATGCAATCAAAACAATAGATGTTTTGGATAAAAGCACGACGGTTTAAATAAACTATTACTGAATATAAATGGATGAAATATTCGAATGCGATGGATAAATTACAAAATATACATACCTAAGCTCAATAATTTTCGGTTTTTTGATTTAACATACTTATATTTTATTTGTTAATTTTTTGAATAACTGACCTCACAACAAGAGTATTTTTGCTATAAAAATTGAATGTGTCCAGTAATAAAAATTGAAATAGCACTAACAAGTGTTTAGTTTGTTCATTTACACTGGCAAAAAGTATTTGAAATGAACAATAAAAACTTCTAAATTCATTATATCTGTCAATTTATATCCTTTTACTAAAATAAATAAGCAATAATAATACATTAACAGTCGGGAAAAAGGAGTAACGAGTTTTTGGAGTTTGAAAATTAGTTTGTAATATAAACGTTATTCAGTTTAATATGTAAATATTTTCTGGCCTACTTAAGTAAAAATCCATGGTGCTTTTGGTATAACAACATAAATTATTCATTATGTGAACTCTTGTGTATATTTTTATAACTAGAATATGTTCATAAAAGGTATACATTTTCGTAGCCTTCAAGCACATTAAGAACACTGGGACATTTTAAAACTAAACCGATGATAGTATGTTATGTCAGCATTGTGTTCACTGACAAAAATCAGGGGACTGAAGACCTAAACATGTTTGATTTGAATAATCACGTTTACCTGCAAGAGCTCATACGCAAACAAATAAAATTCGCCCTCTAATTTTTTTTTCATATGCACTCTTACAGTAAAATATAATTGCTATACGAACTAGTACAAACTATATCGCAGTTCTAATAATAAGTAGCCATCATATCGTTAGTGGCTTAGTTACAAAATCAAAGCTTAATTGTAGCACCTAAGTAACGTCTAATAGCTTAAATTGGCATACTAACTATGGAGGTTAGGAGGTGGCTAATCCAGAATCCGAATGAAAAGTACATTTTCTACGACAGTTTTGCATGTTAATTAATAATACTATAACCATTTTCCCGAATGGGCATGTGTGCTGGGGCTTCTATATACCGTAATGCTTAAGAACTCAAGCTCACGACCTAAAGGTGGACAGGATGCTTTACGTTTATAAGCATTAAAGTAAATGGCATCTTCAACACGCATGCCCATTCACGACAATGGTTATGATATTATTAATCAGTATGCCAAAATTTCCTAGAAAATGTACTTTTCATTTGGATTCTGGATAAGCCACCCCCTGACCTGCAGTAAGTAATGTAAGCTTAATGGTGGTTTTAAATGAGGAATTTTAATACCACGCTTTGCATAAATTAGTTTCGATTTATTAACGATAATAACGACAGATTTTGTTTTTACGATTAGAAAAAACGAATAAACCTAAACATAAGTAATTGAAACATGCAGAATGCTTGTATGTTTTGAATAATTCATAAGTAAAAATGATAAATGAAGCAAGAAAGAGTCCAGCAAAGATTACCCGCACAGCCAACAAATCTATTAAACTCACGGGATTTCTAACGTTTGGACTGAAGATGCATCGGAGTCAAAACCTTTCAAATATTGATCAAGTATGTTCAAGTCAACTGAATTCCAGTTTACCATATCGTCGAACGAAGACGCTAAATTTGCTGGCTCCAACTCGAGAGTCATGTATGAGTACAAGTTGTATGTGTATGCATTTCGTAACACGTGACCAAAATGCGGCCTTGTAAAAATTTGTATTACGTTTGCCGAATTTAGCTCGCTCCAGCTATCACTATTTTGTTCGAAAATAACCCTGGTAAGCCAAAACAATGGATATTTATTGATATCGGATAACTATAACACAAATCCTTCCAGGTAAAAAGGAGAAAGTAGGGCGTACAAGTTTCGGTAAATGTTTGGCGTGAAAAAATGAATATCTGAGTTCATAAAACTCGTCTCCCTGAGGTGAGAAGAAGTAATTATCGTTAGTATTTGATTGCTCAAAAGTTCGAATGCTATAGAGCAAACTGTGTTTGCAAGTGCCAAATGTGCAGTTAACCTTTCCTTTAAATATGTCCTTTACACAACTTTCCCAATCAAGAGTATGGACCTTCGACTCAGAAAACAAAGCACGGACAATTTTTGTTAATCGGCCAATGTTTGGCAACTTTGAAGTTTCCAAGCTAAAAACTATAATTTTTCACAGTGTCCATTAGTTGCTTTACTGTCAATGCATTTTTAATTATTTCGTTTAAGTTTACATTTTGTGAAAATATAGAATACAATTGGTAAAATTTAAAATCATAAAAACTTGTTGATCAATTTCAGAACATGAAATACATGCAAAGTAAATTGCAGACTTGGGAAGATATAAAGTTATAATAGTTGCTTTGGTAAAGAAGGTCAGCTTAAGCTCTACTATTTCGAGTTTTAAAACTTCCACATTAATAGGAACTATTACAAAGTCAGGCTGGTAAAGTTTGTAATTTAGATGGTTTAGTGGGGTTTTGTAGACAAACTGATAGCTTAAGCTATGAACGCTCAATTTGTCAATTATAAAAGGCAAAATAAATTCAGCACTGCAAAATAACCTGTACTTCGAATGAAATTTTTTCTGGAACAATAACGAAACGTTTTGGTGATCTAACGCAATTGATAAAATTGATTCCTTTTTTATTTGAACAACGGACCTTAATGATGTTGTACTTTGTAGGCTGAGACAATGACCCTTGCAGAAAGATTCCAAATTGTAATAAGTAGCTTTCATTGGAATGTCATTTCGAACGACGTGAATAGTACAATATTTGAAAACTTGGACAAACGGCCAAACATTTTCCAAGTTATACTTGTGAGTTGTGTGTCCAGAAGTACATGAAGATGAAAAAATGAGTGTCAGCTTAAATAGATAGATCATGTTTCGAGGACTAAAATGCTTAAAGCAATGCATTTTGTCCAATTTCAAAACAATTGCTTTTATACAATTTAAGCTGCCAAACATTAGATCTCTAGCAAAAATTAAGATAAATATTCAAGTACAAAACTATTAATGTACAAGATGTATTAGGCGGTGGTTTGAACTTAAAGAATGCTAAATAATTTTTTCCGGTTTCAAAACCTGTTAAAACTGATGGTGTATTGTGATGTAGTTTATTTTCTTTAAGAATTTGCAAAAATTGCACAACGCTTCCAAATGTTTTATTTCAATCGTAAGTTCTACGAATATGAAAATTTACGAAATGGAATGCCTATTCATTTCTACAGGTTCAACCAACTATAAACTCTATTTTACACGTTCACATTGTTTAAAAATATTCAACAACTTCAAAAGGCTTAATAGTTTAAAATTGTCTTGAGAAACTATCAGAGCGTATTTTGGACAAATAATTTGTTTAGATTCCACTTGAAATCAACACCAAAACTATTACATTCTTATAAAATACATGAAGTGTTTATCAACCGTTTCGTATATTATAGGTGTATTCGCTAGCAAAAAATATTATGAACAATAAGTAAAACTTAGACTCATTCTATTGAAAAACTACTAGCGTAAAAATTCAAGTAATTTTACTATATTGATGAAAACCATATCCAACAACTTTTTGATAACACGCCCACTTGTCATAACAGCTTACTAAATAACTCTTAAAAATTTCGGAAACCTTTATAAAATTTAATTGTACTTGTCTGTCTAGCAAACCAAGATTTTGGGACGTATAATTTGCGACTCGGAAACGAAACTCTATTTTAATGGTTAAGCATCTTTTAATTCTATATTTCTTACATTTATATTATAAAAAGATTTTAAACAAAGCTTAATATTCAAGCATCATCACAGTATATTTTAAAAAGATTAATGACATAATATTGTTTTATACTGAAAGAAAATTACGTAAACGATATCTACAAAAATGCGTTTGAACGATAAAAAATGGCTTCTAATTCATTACTGTTCATTGCCGTTATTAGTTAAGTGTTATGTAACATTCGTAAATACTCGTTAGCAAACAGCATTCCGGATATCAAAATTAATAGAAAGAATAATATCCAAACAGCCAACAAATCAATCAACTTGACAGGAGTCTCCACAACTCCTTCAACTT
>JAQFZG010003612.1:0-13250 GCA_034695465.1 Entomobrya nicoleti | reverse complement strand
TTTAGTTTTATTCATAAGACTCGTACCCCTGAAATCTTTTCACAACGTACATCATAACGCTCATTAATATTAAAATCACTGCTAAATTTACGCCGACACATATGTAGATCAAATGCTGATTCACTCCAAGATATTCATATAGGCTAGAATACACGTTTAAAGGCCGCTCTCTGTGTAAAATCTCTTTGAAGTTTGCAATCAAATGCAGCCATGTGTTCTTATCACCACTATGTTCTGTTAACTCAACCGTGTTCAAAAGGATTATGAAAAGTAGGAAAACCAGTATGAAATGAATGGTTACCCATTTTCGAATGTACAAATTGATAACCTGAAACGTTTACCATAATGCAAAACTATTAAATTTTGAAGTTAATATTTTTAAACATTTAGTAAATCGAATTCTGTATTTAAAACCTTTGTATCAGCAAGCAAGAGAAGACCTGAAAATATACTTTGTAAGAATCCGCTAAGAGTGGCTAGCATGCTGCTACTTACAAGTACCGATCGGTACTTTATCCATAAATCATTTATTTCATTAAGCAGTTTCTTGTAATTCTCATTTTCTTCGGGGTCGCTATGTGGAGATTCCGAAATATTAGTTGGAACCCCGGATTCCGGAAACTTTGATGATAGCAAATCATCCACTCTGGTAATAAATACGAACACCGAAATGAGCACCATGACCATTGCTGATAACTGCGAAATAAAGACAAAAAACTCATTTTTCATATGAAATCACTTTTAATGTAAAACATGCTTCCAAAAACTTACTAAAGAGATTCCAGCAATTATTCGTACTCCGTATATATTTGTGATGGACATTTTTTGTTTTATCTCTTTGCAAAATTTAAGAAAATATCGATTCTTATTTCAGCTTGAGTGCATCAACTAATTATATATTTTATCAGTATACTTGATATTGAGTCGATCGAGCTGTTGATTTTATTTAAGTTGATTAAATATACAAACCACATCCGTTTAGGCCCAATTTTGTTTGCTACATGTCTGCCTTGGCAGTTTTTCTTAACTAACAAAATATTTTAAATACCAGTGTGATTAAAAAGAAGTTATAAGCAAGTGAAAAGATAATTTAAAATGTTGACATCGTACCGGATGTATCTCACCACAACTAATATTTTTCATACATATATTTATATTCTGTTATTAGTACTCCCAACCATATCTTGTAAATATACATGTTTGACTGACCTGCATACAATATTTCGCATGTACGTTTTTACTAAAGTGCTAAAATATCCAGTGATAATTGACTTTTTACATTTTGACAGAACACCAGTTGGACTAGAGGACGTTTCCAAATTTCCCAATCTCTTCGTGGATCTGGCTCGCAGTCCAAACTGGTCTAACAATGAGTTAAAAATGGTGGCAGGAAGAAATTTTCTAAGGGTCTTCAGGGAGGCTGAAAATGTAAAAAAAACAGTTTTCAATTTGCATCACAGCGTTTCTCCAACTAATAATGTTGTATACTCGTAGTCTCATATTTCCCTAATGAAGCTTTTCTTACCATTTTTGTTACTTTTTTCCACATGTACATCATGAAATCCAAAATTCCAGATTCGGGATGCCATGCAATCTGCTGGAACTCCGGCATCCTTTGAGTTCATTCCTCCCAGGGATCTCGGTGAGGCTACTAGATGTCGTCTCAATACTACTTCGTCGACAAGCTCAATTCACTAAATCGCTTAATACGGGCGAGGGGATTTGATCTCACCACTATTATTTTTGTGCATATAATACGTATCTGTAATATGAATAGGTGCTATTAGCATCATTAGACCACTCACAGCAATAATACCACTTCATAACATATAATTGTGCTCGTCGTGCTCCCATTGGGGTTTCCACAATAAAATATATCAATAATAATACAAATGAATGCTCATGCTTTTTGAACTGTAAAATGAAATACTGAATATGTAATATGAAATGTGGTTATATACAAGTGCAAGTATGTGTGCAATTAAATAATTTCCAGTTATAAGATAATATTTATGAGGAATTTCTCAATAAAATGACAATATGTTCACCAAAGTTCTCGTTTGTCAATGAAGTGTATGGAAATATTATATACAGTCACAAGATAGAGTTTAATTATAAATACGTTTTATTAATTTTTTAGACATTTTATAGTTTCACAGTTGACAGTACAATACATAGTTACTTCGATAAAAGGGCTTTTGTTTCGGTATATTTTTTAAAAGTTTTAGTTGTACATTTTAGAGATTTTATTTACTACTTTTATATCATGTCAACATCACAAACGTATTTCCTCATTTTCGTCCTCTCTTACCAAGTCAAGTTATCATGTTTATTGTAATATATGGTTATATTTCTTTATATGACACATCTATTATGTGATTTCTCACGATTTTTTTTCAGATAGTCATTTTATATGGGACTGCTTTTTGATAATGGCGGTTTCATGAATATATAAATACTCGTATTTATCTAATACATCAATGTGTGGGTTTTTTTAGTCCGCCCAAACAGGCTGAATACACTTGATTTTCTCTGTGCATGGGATCGGGCTATGATTTGGATCAGACCCCACGGCTTCCGCTGAGACAGGAACAAAACCAAGAATGTGGGAACTTAGTGAAACACGAAAGGGCTCAGTGGCAGGGTCGTCTTCCCAGTACGTCGAGGTGAAAGTTGGAGCGAGCAAGGAAATCACAAGAATTAATCCACCAGAACAAAAGCCAGCTAGTCCGATAAGTTTGCACCGATCTAGATTCTCGTTGAAGCGACGAGCATCATTGTCTATGATTTCTATGTTCTCAGAAATACCTATCATAACTCTTTGCTTAGGAATAGCATATCCGATAACAATGGCCACCGCTCCGAGTAGAAACAGGGTTGCTCCAATGATCAAGCCTATTTTAAACCAAATGGCGCCGCAATGGGATCCTTTAGGGTGTATAAGGTATTGGTAGTTTTCCTCCTACGCACACACAAAAAAAGACAACAAAAAACGGTTATATAATTTCAGAATTTCTACGGTTGGGTTATTCGTGGTCCGCTCGCAGTATAATATATGCTATATTTTATGCTTCTTTCAGCAAAAATCTGCTTTCCAGTGTCATATTCACCAAACAACGAGACGACTAGCCAGAAGACTGGAACTACCCAGCTACCATGCCGTATTCAAGCATCTTTTTATGATTATCTTCATGCATGTTACATGGTGTCATTCAAACCAGATGCTGCAAAATCAATAGCACTTTATTCAAATCGCCATTGTGTTCTTTTAAAAGCCTTGGCTCTCGTCCTGATTACGTACTAACGTTGCGACGTAGATTTGTAAAGACAAGAGATTTTATTTCTTTTCAAAAATATGCAAGTAAAATGTTCAGGGATATGATGTGGTCATGAAGATGATTCTTTTAGAAAGTCAATTGTACTTGATGGCTTCAGGAGGTTATTGATATTTGGGAGCTGAATTTTCAATTTTATTCACTTATACGTAGTATTTATGCTTCCCAATTTTAGTATGCGTATATAGTTAT
Organism: Entomobrya nicoleti; assembly: GCA_034695465.1. Taxonomy (NCBI): domain Eukaryota; kingdom Metazoa; phylum Arthropoda; class Collembola; order Entomobryomorpha; family Entomobryidae; genus Entomobrya; species Entomobrya nicoleti. The sequence goes on along the minus strand of JAQFZG010003612.1, from coordinate 9,723 downwards.
CAAAAAGGGACATGGAAGTTTTACATGAAAGATTTCTAAATAGTTCACTACATATTGTATACTGTGTTACCTATTTAACACATGCCTAATGTAATCATATGCATACACCTATCTATAGAAATACTTAACTCGTTGAAGGAAACACATTCCCAATGAAATCATACCTATTACACATTCCTACTACGTATTCATCATAATCATAACATACATATATCGATTAATGTTCAAGTCATATTCCGCCATATCTTATGTACATATGTATAGTGTAATGTATTTTAGATGTGAAAAGCAGCTGAAACTAGCACCTTTGCAAAATACTGCAAAGGAGTATTGCACAAAGTCTGAAGTGCATAAATTGCATTATGTCGATATTACATCGTGTTGTAAAATACTTTTCTCTCTTTGCAACTCAAAAAGGTCTTTCGAATAAGCTAGCATTTAACACACGACAATAGTTTCATTTAGAAACTTCGGGGACTTCATCAAATAAACACATGCACACACAATTTTTAGTCTTATATTTTACAGACTTACTTTGGCTAGTTTTGTATAGAAAAATGAAGGAAGAGCGGTACAATGCATGACCGTTGTTCTCGTACCATGCATGCTACATATTAACAAGAAGATAATCTCACCATGAGCTGAAAGTGTCATCATAATCATCAAAATATACTGCAAAGTTTCGTGAGTTGTTGTTGTATGGAACAAAATGCACACACATACGTGCAAAAAAGGGGAGTTCATTATGCTTAATACCAGTAGTAAATCCCTCACACTTTATTTCCCTTACAACATTGTCTAATAATGAATGAAACAAGTAAACTGATGCTTTTTTAACGAAGTGCTTCTAGAAGATGACAGAAAAGTAACTTTGCACAGTTCTCTACATTTGGGTTTCACAAAGAAAAAAGAAAGTGCTACACTTTCTCTGGTAATATGATGAATATGCAGTGGTAGTTGTGTCATATTTGTTCTGCCTGGAATAAACCAGTACAAACAAGAAAATGCAAGTACGTACGGATGTCAGAAAGCCTTTGGTAGACTGTGTTTAAAATGTATCAAGCTCGGTTTTGCAACGTTAGATGCTGTCTGTTTCTCTCCCTTTCTTGCTCTTTGTGACTGTGCCGTGCGCTTTTCCTCTCTCTGGCAAAGTAATGGGCAAAGCGTCGTCCGCCCACATATTTCGGTGATCAGTGAGTCCATATAATATGATATTCCTACGCCACTGGGTCGGTGAAAGAAGTAGGGTGAAAGATTTTAAGAAGCTATTAACGACCAACCGTGCAAGTTTCCCCGACCTCGTTACCGGAAATGGTGTTCCATATCAGCATATCACGGTATATATTAACTGCAGACGTTATCATATCATAATATCTCGTTAGTTTGGGAGATATGGATTCATTGTTCAGCATACGTCGTAGCGAATCAAGCAACATATTGTTCATAAATTATTTGCACATACAGCTTTACTTCGGCTCCCTTTTATATACACTTATATAACACGAAAAATTTAATAATTTTCAGAATTTTAGAAATGAGCTTTTAATTTGATAATAAATTACCGCTAACTTTTTCATGTTACCGCCTTCATTTATCCCTGTGAAGTTTATTACAAAAAACGAATGTTTCATCAAAACAAATTTAAAATACATATTCCGCAACAAAATATTACAACTTAAATACATTTTCTGAAGAAACTAATTCATTCGGGACATGAACGTAATATTAAAAATGAACATATTTTAGAGAAAGGCAGTTGTTGCAGATGAGAAGCTGTGGGACAACTTTCTACGAGTTCTCCGTAATTGAGATTGAGAATAAAGAAGTGAAAGGAGCAAAAGAAGTTAAGTAAATAGAGAAAATGAAAGTAGAAATTTGATTCTGACGGTTGCTGACGAATGAATTTCGTCGTATTATTTCTATTTATAAAGATGGGTTGTGTTGTTGTTTCTATCTTGACTACACACCTACACAACACAAGTGCACAAAAATGTAACGTCATTTTGCTTTAATTAAGAAAATTCTCATAATGAATAGTCCTAAATAGGGAATAGAAATAAAACTATTTTGTACTAAATGAAGTTGAACACTTGGCTTGAACGTTAGAATATATTATGCAACAATGTAAACACACTTAAAAGTCTTCTGAGTAGTGTGATATTAAAATATGCCAATGATACATATTAACGCGGCTAACGATCTCTGTTGTTTATGCACAGTTGGTTTGCGTAGGTGTTGGTTCAAATTGGACAAGTAGCACAATTTTCTCTACCCGACCTAAAAAAAATTGTTGGCTTGTCAAAATACCATACATTTTTGCGTAACGTAAATCAACTAAGAATCTCTAAGAGTTTTCAGAGGGTAAAAAGTAAAACTGCCTTTTTTGAGCAAGAAATTGAACTTTGTGTTCCAAGCGACTTGAGAGAGAAAAGGAAACTTTCAAAAAACAACATTCTAATTTTTTGTAAAGTTTTGTTTTGTAAATTTACTTTGTACTTCGATTTTTGTTTGTTGATGGATGTGTGCAAAAAAATTCCTGACAGTGACAATGTATATTTAATGAATCTACTTTATAATTTGTGCTAAAATTATGTTCACAGAAGTTTTATTGTTTTCGCTGTGTTTTTCCATTTGTAAGTTGAAAGAACTTCAAAGTGTTTTTCCAACATGGAAAGTTCGACAAATGTCGCAAAAAAAAAGTCTCAATTGCCAGTTTGCTACATTCTGCCTTACTTTTTTGCAGTGCAAATTCTTGTTGAGAGAACCAAATCTATTTATAACAAGTTTATAATGGAAATAACCATTTTTAAAATCGTGTTTTGGGTAAAAAAAAATACATTAGAAGAAAGGAAACATACAACTCAACAACTGCTAAATTTTTCACCAGAAAGGAATTTTCTTTCAGAAAGCAAATTGGATGGTAGGAAAGCTTCCATTAAAGTGAAAAGCACGTCGACATTGATATGACCAACATGGGTTGTTGTATAATTGACACATTCTACCAAACCAAGTATTTTTCTGCCAGTCCGAGGCGGGTATAACATCCAGAAGCAACATTTAGAGAGAGATAAGCTTTTTTTCTACATCATCACGAACAATGAACATTATTATTAGTTATAAAAGTGCGAAAAGGTTTGTTATATACTGCTATCTCTTATCTCTGTTGTGATGTTTTTTCCACACAGGAAACCTGCAATAAAGACATTAACCATTTGTACACGTACAGAGTACATACGGGTGTTTATCCAGTGGGTAAAATAGTGGAAGTCACGTCAAGTCAAAACAAATACTATGTACATACATACATAAATAGGGGTTTTTGCTCAGATCCGACCAACTGCACATTGCGATAACTATGAATGTAGTTGTCAAACACATTGGTATTTGATATTAACTTATAGCTTAAAGTGTAACTTAATATTACCCAAAGGCATTTGGAAATAGTTGCTTTAGTTTAAGAGAACCGGTTCATCAAACCAAAACGAAGACATCTGACAAAATTCGAACAATATTGTTTAATGAGGTTTTTATTGTTTGAACGTTTGTCATCAAGTCAGTTTAAATACAGATGAAACAACATTTGATGTATTATTTAGCCTAACATTTGATGTATTATTTAGCCTAACATTTGACAATTATAAAATGGTGTCAATTAGACCGCTACGTCCCACCTTTTGCCAATGAGAAAGAAATAACCAAACCCATTTTTTCTGATAAAAATACCAATTTTTTTAACCATAAAGACTTCATTTTACCTCAAGAATAAAGAGAAAGTATGTTTCCAGTTATTAATCGCAGTTAAGGACATTGTTGGCAACATATGTGTGCCCAAACACTTAACATTTATCCTTTGTATTAGTTGTATTGCAGCGTTGATCGAATTTCCTCATCTCAATTTTACCAAAAGCGGAAAATCTAGTTTTGCTAAAAATCGTGCTATCTAGAATTTGGAGAAAATGGTCTTCCTTGACCAAGTGGTGACTTGGACTGAAAAATTCATTCAATTTAACCAAATTGTGGGCAATTCCTTTAATAATTTAGTCGAAATAAAAAAGTTATGCGAACTTCAAAACATTGTTCCAAAAAATTAGGCTAAAAGTCCTGTTTTGACTTTTTTGAATGAAACCTTCTGACATCTTTTCTAGTAATGCTAATTCAAAAAGCTTTGGCACATATTTAAGTTACGATTTGGGCTACAAAACAATATCAAATTCTAGTACATGGGCCAACCACATTCATATTTATGGCAACATATATTTGGTCGGATCAGAGCAAAAACCCCTATGTATGTACGGAATACATAGATGTTGATTCCAGATAATGAAAACTACTGGAGGAGATGGAATGGGATTGATCCTTTTTAATGTTAACAGTATAATCTGTCAATAGCCACATGCGGATGGAATCAACAAACAATTTTTATTGATCTGTGTCGTGCATTGTGCCACAATGCTTTTTCCGAACACTCTGGAAAGAAGGTACACACATCACAGTTTGTAGTACTCTCTGGTCGGAGCGCGGATGACGCTTTCACATTGAAAGGGTTAGTCTAAAATGTCAAACATTACGGGAAAACTTGAAAACTTATCTGCGGCCGGATGTTACGTAAAAATTTGTGTGAAGATAACTATAAACCTTGCCTTGTAAGCATTACACATCTGAAAGTGGAAACTTTCAAATAAAATCCAATTATGCACAAGTAATACTTATGTGCATTTATATTTTCATATGCATATATTCAGTGGAATTCCTTTGAGAATGGCAATTTAAAAACAGAAGCGCTAAATCCACTGATATAAAACTACCGTCTGTTATTTTTATAGATATTTTACTAACACATTATGTACAGAGTACAGACGTATGGCTGCGGGCAAATGTTTAAGCGTGGGAAATCTAGCATCCTGAGATTAAACACACAAAAAAATGCCTAAATGCGTGGGTGTAGTGAACAAAGTATCTTTTTTAATCATTGCCAATATAAGTGTAACGATTTTACACAGTTTATTAGCTTTGTTAAATATGTAGTGAGCCTAAGCGCATTATGTAGTTTTATAATTATTGAACTTTTGTAGCAAGAAGGATACAAAAACATTGTACACATAACATAAAATATTTCCCTGAAGCCATGATTTTCATTATGAAAAAAATCTTTAACGAAGCCTCGTTATCGTTATACGTAAGATGAAAGACGTATTTAGATAATTCTGAATGAAGGCATTTATTGTTTCCATAAAAGGTGTAACTTTATCGATTCTTAAAGCTTTAATGACGTAGTAACATTTTGCGAGGCATGAGCATGACTTTATTCAAATGTTGGAAGTTTCCCAGAATTATAATAGGATACAAAGAGAAAGTTTTAAAAGAAGTAACAGCCAAGTAGAAAGTGTGTTGCAGATAATATCATTACGTGGGCGTATCGATAAAAAAAGTTGCTCTACATCCGCACCGTAATCCGGATGAAACCATTTAAAAAATGAAAGTGTGAGATGAGATATTGCCAACATATTGCCAAGATATTATGCGAAGGTATTTTTTCATCGTAGTATGTACACATTATTATATAGCTTCTATGCTTATGTATTATAACTTTTTAAGAATAGCGAGTAATATCCGTATAATGCTAAAAATTGACAGTTTTGTTATTGCATTACTTTCGAAAAGAAAACTCTGTATGAAACCGGTTAAATTTCCGTCACGAATGTAACTTATTTTAATATTTTTTAAATTTATAAAGTATGAAGAAGGAAAATAACTCACTTGCGGGGTTTGACTTTGACTGACGCTTTCGTAGAAGTGATGTAAGTAGCTTTTCACCCCAAACGCCTGTATTGGTTGTTTCCCATCATCGAGATACTCTCCCGTGGAAGTTTGCAGTTGCTGTGGTGGGTGTGGGCTTAAAGTAGCCTGAGTGGACTTTTTCTGTTTCATTTTGTGTGTCTCTAATTCATCTACATCTTTCTCATTACACTGGCCATGACGCTCTTCTTTTACTGACGGTTCAGCGCATTCGACAGATGTTTCTGAAACGCTGAATAGCTTTGGCTTCGAGCTAGTTTTACCTTTTACCGTGTGCTTCTTTGGGGTAGCAGTTGTGTGTTGTTGCTGTTGGGTTTGCTGATGGTGATGATGAGTGGAGCTTTTATCAAGAAGTGGTTTTAGCTCCTTGTCGGATTTTGCCATTTTTTTTCCTTCCTCAGGGATAGCAAATATTATAGTAAATTAACTCCTTTCTCGCTTCAAAAATATGCTAAACTGGAGACCTTTTTAGGCGATCCAATTTTGGAAAATGGGCGGAACGTGTAGTGAATGATATTTACTTTGTAATTTAGGGCTTTTCTCTTTCCACCTGTTTGTGCATAAAATAGATACACGAGATTAGATAGGTGCTTTCACCATAAAATTACTAAATCCAATCCAAATAGTTTACAAGCAGTGATAGTAATGAATGATAAGGGTAAGCAAAGGCCACGTAAAAATGCGGAAACATGAATGCAAGGGATTAGCTTGGTTCGAGCCCCCATGATGAAACAAGTGGTCACAAAAAACAAACATAAGGTAACCTACATACTAATCGAGATAAGTGGACATTGATTTCCTACGAGTTTTCATACTTGCTGACTGACATATTTTCTTGCAGAAAACATTATTGCTTGTTAAAGTTAGATAAATGTCTTACCGGAACGAGTTGGCGAATGCTGCCTAATCCATCAACTTCTTTTTTAGAAGGATCCAAAAATTTAACGACTCCTACGAGAACTCTTACTGTTTTCTTCGCTGCTTGTCATGCTGTGTTACAGTGAAAACTACACGATTAATAACGATATAATCTTTCACACAGTTTCATTCCTCCTCCCACGTCTGCTAGACCAGCATTTAATAATGGTAATAAAATGAAAGTGGGTTGCTGGTTGGCGTATGTGTTTGTATTGTATGTAAGGCTCTAATTAAAATACTATCCTGTGGTTTGCTAAATTTTGTCGGGATGTCCAAAAATAAACCAAAAACCGCTTTTACTGATGGCGTTGCGATTATAGGAACGGTTAGTGAAGATCCGAAGCTTGGTTAACGATATGAAATTGGGGGTATACCCACAACAAAAACACATCAGCAATGAACGAGCGTTTATTTTTATAGAGTTGGAGAATAGAGTACAGTAAATAAAAAATGTATACGTAAGCACGCACACACGACGGTTCTGCTGGTGAAGGAGAAAAGTGAAGAAACACTCACTCAGGAGAAAGGCAAGATGGAAAGGAAATCGCGTGTGATTTTTTCCCCTGTGTGTTTTTGTATACAGATCGATAATCTGTAAGTTTGGCACGAAGTATAGAGTAGTGGCTATGTTTAATCTAAATATGTTTACGTATGTATATGTAGTTCTATATTATGGATGAGTGAAGAGGTAGATAGGCATAAGATGTTAACACATCAGAAAAACAAGTATGCCTCTGGCTTTTATAAATTTGCTATTTTTTGCTTGTTTTTCTCTGCTCGTGTTTATTTTTGTAACAGTGAAAGAAAGTTGACTGAAATCGTATTATGGTGAATGAGTAGTAGTAGTGTGGGTGGGCTGAGGCTGACCAAACCAAGTAGCAATTATAGAGAGAGCAGAATAATAATATTAAAAATATAAGTCACGTCAAGTCCCAGAACAGAACCTGATAAAGATGGCGACAACGTGATAACTTTCAATCGTGTAAACGGTTTATATTAAATAATCGAGAATGAATAAATTTCTGTGGTTTTTTTGTTTTATGTTGCAGAACTGTTTGTTATTTACTTAATGTTTTATATATTGAAAAATTGAGCAGAGAACTAGTCTTGCTGAAAATTACAACACAATCACAATGTTATGTAGTTGGGGATGATACTAGGATGGTGGTGGTGGTGATGTACAACGATCTGGTTGAACGAGCGAAATGAGACAAGATCTGAATTACAAATAAGAGCAACAACAAGTTCCTCTCTTCATTTTTTGCTTGGTTGGATTCCACTTTTGCCTTGTATTTTGTTTGTCTATATATTATACTAGTAGTTAATTCAAACCAGTGGTAGTAAACGAAAAGGCAAATAATAAAAATTCAAGGAACAGCAGCGGAGTAGCAATACTACTGAAATATTATGGGCAGTTAAGCAGTTTACTTAAGAGAACAAGAGAGCATCCCATAGGAGCTCATCCAGTTCCGTGTCAACGTCAACCAAGCAAGTCAGTCAACGGAAGAATGAATGGAATATATGGGGAAAAGGAAAAGGCAGAGGAAGGAGAAAATGGTGTTTCCAACTAGCTCCTCCGTAGTCACAAAAACGGATTCACGGAGAACGCGAGAGAGAAAAGTAGGTTGACTGTGACTACTGCAAGAGCTAACGCGGAATAAGAGTAGCTGTGAAGATGAAAAGGGCTGGCTGGTTGTCTTTGGCTTTCTCTCTCGCAAACTCACTCCCTCACTCAACTTGTGCCTTTCACAAAAGCTTATTTCTGAAGGAATGACTTGGAACAGAAAGCAGGGAAAATACAAGAGAGTGTACAACGTTTCGTGTGGAAATGCGTAGGAAGCTACATTGCAAACCGAGCAGTAGTCGAAGTACTACCGACAGAAAATAATAGTTTGTCTGACTTGCCTGATGCCGTGAAAGGCAATAGCTGGAGAAAATACAGGAGAGAAGGAAGAAAGGAGAATAGATAAAAAAACAAGTTTCACTTTTGCAAAGCGAAATAACGGGCCCTCTCTACATACAAGTGTTTTGCAAGTATCATACTTGCCATATCATTGTATGCTCATGGCCAAGATAAGTAAGTGGTGATAAAGAGCATATCTAATGCTTAGAATGCTTTCTTTTCGTATACTGCAACATACTAAAATAACTTGTAGGCATGTTTGTTCACAATATCACTTTTTCTTTCTGAACTTTCGACATATCTATACTACATACATGCATAAAAGTTACATAGAAAGTTATCTTATACAGAAAATTTCCTTTACCAACACCAAAAATAAGTACATTACCAATGTTATAAGTTGGACAGGAAATTCTGTGCCACACACGTTCATTAATATTCCTGTTGGGCATTGTTGAATGTGGCTTGATTTTCTGTATAAATTATACTCTATTGTTGAAGCTGTGCTGAATCTGCATGTGTAGCTCTAAAGGAAATACTGTGCATATAATGTAAATAATTCTATTCAAGTTACATATTAGAAGGAAATGACATTACCGTGCACGCTTTTTATAAAGGAGGAACTTTTCTGAAAATATGCATGCCGTTTAGATAAGAACTGAAAATTTGACTACCAGATATAACTTTTTGTTGGAGGCATATATCTATTTAGTTTACTCTAAGGAATAAGCATAGAGAGAGAAAGGAAAGCGAACTATCAGTGCCAGAGGAAAGACAGCAGTGTGGGGAATGGAGAATGAAAATGAAATGGCTTGGACATAAAAACGAATTGCCGTGAAACTCCAAACATCAACTTCAACATGAAAGTTCGAGTAGGCTTTGCACTTTTCGTATCACTGAAATATGATACCAAATGTGGAAATAGTAGCCTCAGTGAACATTGCGGTTCAATGTCGGTCTGTTCGAGTTTCCCAATTTCTATCAACTGTGTTCCGCCTTTATTTGTACTAATGTTAGGACATACGAAAAATACTATTAGTATTAGTAGCATCAAATACATGTCTACATTACCGATTTCTCCTGTAACCTAATTAGAAGTTTTTTTT
>JAQFZG010003611.1:0-13251 GCA_034695465.1 Entomobrya nicoleti | reverse complement strand
CATGCGATGTGATGCTTTGCTTAGGCGAGTATGCTCGTACGTTTGTGCGTGACACTTGCCAAGCAGGCAGCGCGCGCTTATTTATGTCAACAAAAACAGCTGATAAGTCAGTCAAACATGTCCATTCGGGAAAATGGTTATTATATTCTTAATCAGCATTAAAAAGTGTACAACTACATGTATTTTTCATTTGTCTTCTCAATGGACTATGTGTGGGTTTGCATTGTCAGTTACTTTTCGATTTTTAGCGCTTTCGAGTTGTTTCCAGTAAAGCATTAGTCGTACGCAAACAACCGTAAAATAAGTAAGACTTATTGGCATAGTATATTTCAAGTGAATTCCAAACTAGCAAGCCAAAATTTGCACTGTGAATTGAACATATATCTTCATCCTCCGACGTTTAAGGCTGCTCCCACCTTGTACGCCTAAAACTATGAATTAAATTGGGTTATAAAAGACCCATTTTGGATTTTAAATGATTTTTATGCTGATGACCATTATTGGAAGACAAAATATCTTAATTCAATGGAGAAATTTTCTGTGCTCATTTGTGAAAAGGTGCCTGGCTCTTATTGCTTTGTGGTAAATAAAAAAATCACATGGATTTCTACTGTGCTGGGATATGCAGATATTCCTAGGCTAAAAGAACAAGTATTGATACTTGAATGGTCTTCGAAAGGTTTGTATTTGCATACGCATTGTCCATATTGCAACATTTGCAACCCATTTGCAATGGTCTCTGTGAAGGTTTTGCCAAATAAACTGAAGAGCTCCCTTGAAAGAAATACAAAAGTTATTCAAAAATTGGCGAGTATGTCAGTACGATTCATTGCGCCAACAGACAAGTTACCAGTATGGTACAATAGTTTAACAACAACAAAAACGTAGATTGCAGGAAAATGTACTCATAAATTTAAATTCTCTGCCTCTCAACGACTTGCAAGGTGATAATTTGCGGTTTAGTGCTGACATGCACATATTTTCCCTTGTGTTACCCTCAAATACAACTCTAAGTCTCACCAATGAATTTCCACGGCATCACCATCAGTGGAAACCTGTTAGTCATCAGCAGTGCCCTAAAGATTCTAAAACTTACAGGCCAGCAAGGCTTTATCCAATGATTATAAGAACTGCTGAATCAGATTTAGCGTATAGCCAAGCCATAAGTTTGATTTTTGTAAACGATCTCGTGAAATTTGTCAGTTTTCACAAACCACAAGGTCACTGGATATATCAATTAAAGGAGCTAGTTATTGCATTTGATGCAACCACTTGGATGTTAATATCAGTTTCCTGTCTTGTTGTTGCCTATATTGCAAGATTAGGAGAAAAATCAAACAAGTCTTTGATGGACACATTTGCTAGCATAAGCTGTTTATTAATAGAACAATCAGATGTATTTAAAATATCAAGAAAAAAAATTTCTGTGCTGTTTTTTGTTCCCGGAGTATTTATAATTCTTTCCAATGAATACAAAGGGGACAATATCACAAATCTCACAGTGGAACCATCATTGGTACCATTTGACACGTTTACAAGTTTGGTGGAAAATGACTTTAAAATATACTCGCGTAGAACGTACTTTCAAAATAGCCGAATGGAGTATTTGAAAGAAAGATTCGTAATTAGGGATGACTATACTCAAGTAAATGGCCACGAAGCATATCCCATAGTGTCTGAGCTTTGGTATCTAGTCACTTTAAAATTTAATTGGGATGAATTTAAACCAATACAGGCGATGAAAACCCAAATGCCAGAGAAGATATTGCATTACTTAAGTCATTCCGAAATGTGGCCTGAATGGAAATACGATTCCGGCGAATATGGGACAATAGAAAGTATCAAGGAAATAATGGCAATGTATATGAGCAAATGCAATAGGTCAGCAATGATTTTGCGGGAAATGATGGCAATCCGATTATACTCGTTTATCAAACAGTCCAACAAAACAGTTTTCTTAGGCAAAGATGTTCTTTACAAAAACCTGAATGGGTACACATATTTTGGATATTCTCCAGCAAGCAATTGGTGGGAAATTAAATAATCGTTTCAGGCAGAAATAGTAGATTGGTGGCAAAAGTACTTCAAGTGGTATTTGATTTTTAAAACTGAACAAGAATTTAGACTTCAAAAACTGGACAACGTTACAAATGACACCACAACGTTTAAACAAGACCATAGTAAAAGTCAGTCTGGAATTTATATCTTTTGTCTGATTCCTGCAATTGGTTTATTACTTTCAACAATTATATTCGTTTGCTATGATTGCGAAGCACTTAAAAATACATTCATTTGTATAAGGGCTACAACTCTTGCTCCAAGAAACATTTTTTCAAAAATTCACCAGGACGAACTGCATACGAAACGTATCTTAGTCAAACAAGTCGACCGGCTAGATTGCCTACTCTGTTCCAAGTTTTCGACTCTAGAACTGGTTGATTTAGAAACTCACATGATAGAAGTCCACGGTAGCTTGCTAATTGAGCGACTACGCAACCATTCAGTCATTAAAAGCAAACCGCTGTATATAGGATTTATCGAATCTTTACCTTGAGGTTTTAAATTGTTGGCTCTAACGAGTTATATTAGAAACATGTAGATTATATTAAATAATAATAAAACTACGATATGGTCAACTATACAAATTTAAAAATGCGTTGCTAGTAGTATTAAAAATTAAAGTAAGTTTATCGTAATTTGTTAAAATATAATGCATTTTGTATGCACAATTATATGAAACGGTTTGGAATTACTTATTTTGTTACCGTTTTTTAAAGCCTTGTGTTTCAGCAGTCCATAGATATGTACACCAACTTAATAAATGACCTAAAAACGAATAAATTACATTACGAACTATAAGTATGGCATATTTCATTCATGATTTTCTTGATATTTATTAACTTTCTTAATCTCCATTTCAAGCATGTTACAACAAAACAAATAACTTTGTCTCAAAATATAAGAAATAAGGTTATTATTCTTATTTATTTGTTTTTATTGCCAATTCTAGTTTTCACAAACAACCTAGTAATTAGAATTCATATTAAAAGTTAGTGATGTTAGTATTGTTACTACTATAGTTTGTTGCTATTAGTTGCTCTCTAATTACACAAGTATTTACAATTTATGAATTAAACATCTAAATTAAAACAAAACTATCCAATTTCACTAGAACAAATTCTAAGGGCATTCGGGATTAAAAATCAATCAGGTTTAACGAAGGTAATCAGGCTTGTTACAACGGCTAGATGAGATATTTATAATTTTTATAATATTTGGTTTTCCTTAGTCAAATAGTTACAATATTCTTTAACATTACGATGAAGTCGAATAAATTATAAAATCCTTTATGAAAGAAAACTTTAAAATCAAACATAGTGTTTAGAAAACGTAAATAATAACAGGTTGGCTTCAAATGAAACTAGAAATGCAATATTTTCGAGTCGACTAAGATTGTATTGCTTAGAGACGAATACAAAAAGTTAAATTTGTAAATGATGTCTACGTAAAAGTTGTCGCATAGTGAACCATTAAGCTTGAGAATAAAGCCCAAAGGCTATTCATTTTAACACTTACAGGTGCATTTGAGTTTCTTTGCGAAATATTAGTACCGGCCAGCATCCAGTTTTGATTTGGTACATCGAAAAAACTACAACTCGTTTGAAAGTAGGTGGAGTTGGGATCTGGCCCAAACGACTGAATTTTGTGTGGTGTATTGGTATTGGTGTCCATTTTGAAATGAGTATATATACCGTTAGCATCACTCATACGTTCGGCGGCCAGGAGCATTGCATCCCACTTATTTTCAGAACAATCTGGCTCAAAATAAGCCAAAAATGCATTATGGTGTCCGTTAATAGACCACCTTTGCATTTGTTGCACATATTGGGGAACGTCGACGCATGAGCATACATTAGTGTAGTTTTCGAGCACTTCAAGCACACTGGAATTTCCCAAAAAGTAATGGGTTATGTCTATATCAAGCTGATCACCGCCTTCTTGTTCACTACAAAGATAAAATGATTTTATGTATCCATCTCTTCCAAGCCTAAAAAATATTAAAGACGGCAGTACATTTTTAACCATCACCCACGTTCGAAACTTTCTGCTAACATTTTATTAAACTTACTGATTAGGGGCCAAATTTATTTCCGCCGGCATAAACTTTGCACTATATGGGTACTCGCAATCCGCATGGTTGTAGGCAATGAAACAAGTGTCCGTTCTGATGGAATATACGTTGGCATTTTCAGTCATCGGAATATTGTTACACTTTTCAGATGAATTACTGTGCCAAAGTAATCCTATTTTAAAAACCATATGTTAGAGTATAATTTATCCAGGATTTAAATGCTTTTAAAATAAACAAAAATAAAGTGTTCAAAAAATTACCCGTAAAGTTTGGATGTCGATACAGTTGAATATTTACTCCATGGATCCCCGAAATCACCAAAATGATTATAAAATTCAACAAATTTATGCGCAAACGGTTTTTTGCCATTGTCGTAATAATTTATTTCACAATGGGAAATATTTGTACTTGGTAGAATTTTAATTTATCGAAAAAGCGAGAATTTACTTCAGCTCGTTTAACTTAATCCAACCAGTTATGAAGAGCTCAGCTCAAATGAATTATGAGTAGTATAATTATTTGAAGGAAGCGTTTCAGCTTTTTATATAAATACGAATTAATGTACACAGCAAAGATAACTGCTTGTCTTTAAGTTCAGTTGAATGGAAAAGCAGAATGTGAAAATCATGATACATCGCAGCAGCAGGTGCAGCTCGCAGGAAGGCGAGTACGATAAGATAAAAAAAGTTCAAGGTTTCATCGTTTGGACTCAATAAAAGAACCAGAATAGTTAAAAAGACCAGAGGTCATCAAATTTTATAAATGAACGAGTTTGTTATTGATCTTATTTTCTGTTTGTAAAAAATATGACTAGATATTTTAAATGGCTTATGAATATAGTGGTGAAAAAGTATTTCTGTATGTTATGTGAATCTGTTGACTCCAAAAACGGCCAATTCAAATATTTTAAATTAACAAAACTAATGTAAAAAATATCAGTTTCAATCAAATTTCAAATGTAAAATTTTGCTGACGTTATGGTAAAAAGTATCCATGACGATCTATTTAAAAATATTTCTAAAATTTATTTTTGAATTATTCTTACATAAATGCTCAGCTTAAACCTGTCGTCAACATTGGCGACTAATTATCAATGAATTTTTTAAACTAGCCTACTTTTGTATTGTCATTGCCTACTAAAATTGTGCTCTTACGCAGGCGAGAGATAGTGGGAAATTCGTTTAATTATTTTTAATAGTTTTCATATTATAGCACTATTTTCATTTTCCTATATATGTGTTTAGTTATGTAGTAGTTTTGACTATTTGAACTATTGCAAATACACAAATTGATGTATTTCTTAAATCTTAAAAGAAAAAATAGTTAGTTTACATCAAAATAATATCATATAGTAAAATATTAGTCGAGAAGGAAATATTAATTGATTTTTGTGATTTACTCAATTTATTTATAAATTGACAAGCACCAACTAAGCTTATCAATCATTGAGTTCCAGTTCATAAAAGACCAATGATACGTTTTTCACATTTAATTATACACACACACACGGAAAGTTTTCATAAACAAATGAAATGTTTTATAGTTTAGAAAAAAATTAGATTTTTCTTTGACGATTAGTGGAGCACTTTTTGTATTAGGCAAATGCGTCATTATAAGATTAAAATGGTCAGACAGGGAAGAAATGCGGAAGTTCATATTTTTAACTGTATTTAGTGCTTTGTGCTTTGGATTTGAAAGATTTGTGCCATTTAACATTTGTATATGATGCCACAAACCACTAGTCGAATGATGTTATTAAATTAACTCAAGATTTACAATGACGTCTAATCTAAATCAAAAACAAATTATTTTTCACCTATTTTTCAAGCTTGTCATTTATCACTTCAACAATAAGCACAATTGTCTATAAAACGTACGCATTCCCATGAACATTAAAAGACTTCACGTATAAGTCTTATTAACTTTGTTGCGAGTGACCATTATTCATGATGAGGCAGGTGGTTGAAAGAGGTGCCTGCTCGTCTGCTCTATGCTCAGTATTTCCATATCGCTTACTACATTATATTTTTTTACGTCTGCTCTATATTGTTTTTCATGATTTACCAGTAGAGTATGAAAAATCGATACTGCTCCATTCCACAAGAACATTTCACACTGATGATGAGTATTGCTGATCTGTTCTAACAAACTATGCTTATTCATTAACCCGAAAATTTGTTGGAGGAGGGGCAGCGAAGAAGTGAGGCGAGCCGATAAAAATATTGAATGGCTTGCTGCTTTGTGTGGACTTTGGCCGGAGGCTCCTTTCCTCATTCATGCCTTATCTGACGCAGGAGCTCTGGCAGTGGCAGACGAGAAGGAAGAGAGGTATTTGATGAAAACGGCATATGGCATATAACTTGAGACAACTATGCCTGATTTTTATCATTACTGCAGCATCGTCTCCCAGATTAGTGAATGATTTGGGTCGATTGTTGGGCTGGATAATCTATCAAAATCCAGCTGACTTGATACATTTCATTAAGTTTTCATTAATACATGGAGCTCAATTATAAATCGAAAATTTCTTTCTAAGTTGGGTAGAATGTTTTTCGAAATCAATACCAACCTAAATTAATTAATAAACTCTGTTTTGCCGTAATATGGTGCTCCTTAAACTTGTTAACTTTTGTACCATACATTTCAGCGAGAAAACGCACAATAAACATGTAGCTTTCAGACCACGTGTTATACATCCATGCAACTCAATGATTATAAAGATGATTGAGACTGACATTCCAACTGGCAGTATGAAAAATATTATCTTTATATTTCCGGACATTTTGGGTTTTACTGGTGGCTCACTTTCTCGACGCCTTATCAAGTCTGTTCTATTAATCAAGTTTGACCACCAGTTAAACAATCCTGAGCCAGAAATTAAATTAGCCCTTTGAATAAGAGATGAGGGCACGGCCCCTTTAAAAAAGAAATTTAATTTTTGTTGAAAGTACGCAATGACACCAACGTCTGAGTGCTTTCCGGATTGGTGAAGCATTCGAGTCAATTGTTGTGCTCGGTAATCTGGCAAAAGCCAAGCCGTTTTGTTGCATTTCATCAAGTCATTCGTAATGAACTTTCCCTGTTTCGTCCGGAAATTAGTTATATCAGCAAAATCCCAAAAGTCTGTCAGATTTACTAGACCGATTCTTGCAAGTGGTCGTAGTATGCGTAGTGGCTCCACAATTGTGTCGAACAAACCCATATGAGGCTGTGTTATGTTTAATAAATACAACATTGCTTTTAATACCTCAGTTGGTTTTTTACGTGCTCGTGCTATCAATTCATAGTAATAATCAATCTCAGAAAATCCACAAAAAAGCAATCTTCCGTCTTTGCTATATATGTCAAGGAATTTATAAACATGAGCGTTTTTAATTACTGCTCTTGTAAACTGTGGAATATATTCAAAGTCATATAAAAAGTATTCAGCACTACTTAATTTAGAGTACACCTTATAATCATGTGTTATGAGCTCGTCGATTGTGCCAAATTTTAAACGTTGCGTAGGCAAAACTATATTGTATACGTTAGTACTTTTGAAAGCATTGCTAAGCACAAGTCCTCCTATAAGCGTTCCACATATCAGAAAGCGAAAAGTTTCTAATTTGACAAATATTCCAGGAAATGGATCGCTTTGCTCTAGAAGTACTTTAATTAGGCATATGGCTTTTTCGAATGGATGAAGTGGACACAAGCTTCCTCCAAGCAGATTCATGGCAACTATTAGCAACACGGATATAGCCAAAGTCCAACCCCATACATAATTATCGAAAACGGCTACCAATTGCTCAATTTGTAAACCTCCAAATCCTCTTGAGCCTCAACTAACGAAACGGAGTGACCCAAATTTATTTTCAAAATTAAAAGCTTTATTTTTTTCTTCCCAGATAGACTCCTCAATATAAATTTTTCTCATTAGCCATCCATACTGACACCCTCTCTTCAACATCTCAATCTCTTTCTGAGGGTTTACCTTGACCTTCGTAAGGTTACCTTGCAAATGTTTCAATACAGAAGTGAATGCGAATGCAAGAATTTGGATGTTGTCTGTATACTTGGTTTTCATTTCATGAAAATTTAATAACGGCAACTTGATTGTATTAGGTTCAAACCGTTCGAAATTTTGAATTTGAACACACAGAGAAAAGTAGAGTCCTTTCATAAGGCAGTTTAAAAAAAATTGGTCATTCCAGAACTTGTTCCCTTGACTAAGATCTACTGATAACAAATGTTCAAATGAAAGGAATTGAAGAGTAAATAATTTGGATGACATAAACGTAGGGCAGTCGATGCAAAGACTGACATAACTAACTGCCCTCACATTGCAGGTAACATTCTGTAATATTTTGTTTTTATTTCGGTTGCATATGACCTGGCCCGTGAAATGAGTATTGTTTTGCGAAGAATAACCTATCTTAAACTCAAAATATTGACTGTCGCGAAACTTAACATATTTTAATCTCAAGTTAGCAATCCAGTTAATCAAATTAGCAGAATCTAAATCTTGAGAACTTTCAAAATCAAAAAAGAAGTGAACCTTTGGCCGTACACTTGGCATAAACCGGAATTCAAAGTCATAATCATATCGAAAGAAGCCGGGAAAAATGTTATTTTTGAACAAATATTCTGGCATTAATAGGCTGATTTGAATTTCACACTGCCACGGTCTCGAGTGCAGGAGAAACTTTTCGTGAACTAAATCGACGCAAAAAGCTTCGTTCATGTTATCAGCAATCAATGGGAAGTAGAGTTTTGATATTGGACAGATGTGGTATTTGTCGTCTTTTAAATTAAAGGTCGAAAGATTCATGTTCATCAATACTTTTTTAGTTGGCAACAGAACTGATTCCAAATAATCCGATTTTTTATTTTTCTGTTGTATTTTCCTGTGGCTAAGTGCTAACTCAAGTTTTCTTAGTATAATGGGCATCACTTCTGTTGGTGTGATATCTACACCTTGCCAGTTATCGAAAACAACCATGCAGTTGTCACTTTTGAATCCTTGTAGCATCGTGTGCAAATTTTGGATGATTAATGGACCAGTTTTTTGAACTTTTGATAACTGATATATTTCTTGAGCATTTTTAACCACTTTAAACTTGTTGATTTTAAGCTCTTCAGCCTTATCGGAAAAAGATTCTGCATTCACTTCATCTGGCCTTATAAATCTATACACGTATTGCACACCCTTTTTGTCTTTGCCTGCATTTGTCGTTTTAAAAATTGTACAAAGTACATCGACAAACAGTAGAAGTACGAGCACATTTCCACCCATTTTGAGATATCCTGCAACTTTAGGTCCTAACGCTGGACTTCTAGAGTAAAATTTAAAATATGTTATACAATGTTGTGTGATATTTTAACTAGACCACATATTTAAGCATTGTATAAGCAACAGTTTACTAGCCATTTTTGAACGGGACTCAAATTTGCTCGACTGATTCATAAGATTAAAACGAGAAAAAAACACCAAAGATAACAAATATATGGTTGAGTTTGTAACAAGAGAAATATAGCTAGCATACAAATTCTTTGGTTTAGATTAACGTTCTCTCAATTTTGTGGCTGCCACACAGTCGTTTACGTTATAATGGAAACTAAATGTTGATAAATTTTCGTTAATTCTTCAAAAACTTATGTGGCGTTATTTAGAGATATTGAATAATCCACAGTATATGTAATCCTTTTACCAACTGAACTACTTGCCGCAGCTTATGTTTATTACCATTAAGACGGTTTAGTTGATACAATGGATCGATCACAAAGACGCGTGTCATGTCTAAAACGTATTTCCGGTCCTGTAAAAACAACTTACATAATGAACAGTAATCCCCTGACAACAGGAGCGTCCACAAAACAATGTTAGCGTAGCATTTGTACATTTTTTACCAGAATAAGAGTGGAGAACTACTTTAAAGCTTAACACCACATCAAACCTTTACTTCCAAACTGGTGTTTGTAGTTGCCTAGCTTATATATCTATAGCTTGTTTAAAATATTGGTAGGTTGTTAACGAAAATGAATTAGTTTGCATAAACCAATTCTGGGCAAGCCAATACATCTTAGTTGCTGCAGAAAATCAATAAGACCGACACGAGGCATTTCAATAAATGTAATACTAACTACAAGGAAGCTTAGTGGACTCCTTATTGTAAACTTTGACAAATTTTGAATATTTTTGCTGTATACATTCAGTTCGCTCCGTGTGAGACAAAGAAATATTAAGAATTATACAATGCTACACGTACTTCAGTGGTCAAGCAATAATATTATTCGTGATTTTAAACATGATTTCGTAAAAAAAATCTACAAACATATTTAACATGAAAACTGTAGTATTTGCTACTAATCTATAATATGCAAAAAAACATTTAAATTTTCATAATTTCAAAATGTAATAAAATAGATTCGTCTGAGAACGATTAAGTGATAACAGTGATAATATTTATTTGATAAAAACACAAAACCCCCCATTGGAAATGAAGTTTTTCTAACGCTACAACGTGCACTATTAAATTTGACAAGTTAAAACGAATCGACAAATTACAGGGTCTTAAGTATTGTGGTAAATTCTTTGTTGTTGTAAAAAATGGAAATACATTCAAGCGCTTCTTGTAATTGTGATGAATCCTTTATTTAATAGCTATGGTGACATAGCATTGCCAATCGCCAATAATATTCTTCAGGAGCGACATCTTATGTCGACGTAGTATTGTGTTAGTAGCAGTAAGTTGATTGGTTAAATGAATTAAATTTATGTGATCTGCTTTCTCCACTAGGTCAGTTAATAAAAACTTAATTCGTTGTTTTTAAACCCTAATTATAGTAATGACGACAATAAAAAGAATATACTCGACACGATTCTAATTTGTGGGTAACCAGGTATGTCCTGCATTCCTGCTTATTTTGTTTTACTATTTTATCTGCGTATATAGCCTTAAGAGGAGTACATAAAAATTATCTTTTCAACCGGCTAAACCGATATCAGGAAAAAACATTGATTGTATATAAAAACCAACCAAGTATGTATTTAAGGTTCCAGAAAATTGTCACATAGATATGAAAAAACACACTGTTCGTTTTAATGCAGATAATATTGTTCTATTTATTAATTCCGTTTGTATTTGGCAGTAAAATACATAATTTTACAATAATAAAGAAAGAAATCATTTTCTCAAATTATTATATTACACCAAAATAGCACTAAGCTTTTTATCAATCGTGATACAATGCAAACAAATTTGAAAACGACCCGCAATACTACAAAGACAATAAATCCATAATCCAAAACAAAATCTTTTAAGTTCATTAGCAACCAGTAAAAAGAAAATCAAAGGTGAAGGGTTAGAATAGACAAGATAGCTCAAAGTAGTTGTGATGCGTTGTTCAAGCATCATCACATAGGTAAAGAGGGTTATTTGTTGTTAAACACCACCGCTATTTTGGTTGTTTTGAAACACAAAGCTCAAACTGAAGCGTGCAAATATTTCAAAATGCAGATCAGAATATGCACAGAACCTAACAGTTTATTATTTAAGTTTGATATAATATTTACGTTGGAGTAACCAAATGTAAAATTTAGAATGATTCCGCCATTTCACAAGAACAGCTCAGGATGCTGATGTCACGCAATAAATTTTTAAACTATTAATCATTTGTCAATGGTATTACCAAAGGATTATGGCTGAATTGACGCTACTATGACACATCGCCAAAATTGTTATGTCGTTGAAATAATAATGAACTGCAAAATAATATAAACAATAAAAAGCTGAAATGAAACGAGATCGTTCATAATATACGGCCCAGAATGTTTAGTATACATTCTATCAACAGTCATTTTTGCTGTTTTGGTTCTCAGAGTGGATATTCAAAAGATGATTTCTTTAGCGTAGCTTAACGTACTTTACGTATGACACCTTATCACACTATTAAAAGTATTAGGTTGGATAGGATAAAATCTGTTATCTAAATTATTTAATAGTACTTGTCGTTCAAAGCCAACCTTTTGCAGACTATAGTTCAGATAATACTAATCATTCTAATATTTGAGGTGGAATGATGATCACTTGAAAAGTCGACCAGAAGCGTTTATTCACTTCACTATACTAGTGCAGGTGGTGGTGCAGGTCGTTAACACGGAAAAATTCATTTCATTAAAGGTAAGATTTAATACGAATTATTTCTAAATAAAAAATGTTTGCATATTCCCGACTGCTTATATTCATTTACCGACGTCATAATTTTGTGACATTTCCTCAAAGATTCAGGCAGAAAAGAAGCCGAATATTCGGGTTTGTTTGGCGTGGTCACTTTGAGGTATATCTCTGGGCATCTTGTTTAGCGAGTGGAAGTGAATCAACCGTAAGTAGACATAGAAATATTATTGATTAAAACCAATTAAGCAAACATTTGACCATTTTTATACAGATACATCTTAAATGTAAACGTTTCCATTTTAAGTAAATCATTTTTTAAATATTTTGAAGTGTGTTCGTATTTGTGTGGAATGAATGCTAATTGGCTTCTAGCTCTTGGTCATAGATGCTAATATGCCAAATATGACGTAATGATCGTTTATAAAGTGGATAATCAGCAGTAGGCAGATTTTGTTGTGAGTTGTTTCCTTAAGTGGGTCGTACACAGTGCCAAAAATATTTAATTTGGAGGAAAATTTACTACAAATTGACTTCTTTAAAAAGTATATTTTGTATAATCTAATTTTTATTCATGCGCTCTTGCTAACTTTTGATAATTTTCTCACATTTTTAGAGAACAAAGCAGCCGAATATTTGGGTTCGTTGATCAATTTCAGGCATACATCTAGACATCTTAATCAGTGAGTGAATAAATCGTAAGTACACATCAAAAAACTAACAACCCATAATCAATGGTTATAAGGATGCATAGAAACGCGTTTTAAATTTTCACGGAAACGTTTTAATTTATGATTAACGCATATCATAATATAACTTACAAAGCACAACTAGTGTTTATTTATAATATATTGGTCGAGAATAGAAACGCATTTGCTGTCTGGGAATGAATTCACCCTTTCGATAGCCTTTGAAATAAATATGAATTCATAAAATAAAAACAACAAAATTCTACGATAACTT